>RJWJ010003756.1:0-82398 GCA_004363605.1 Indri indri | reverse complement strand
CCTGTGGCCAGAGAGGACGATTCTCCTACCTCCTTTAATCTTTGTCTGGCTTGACTGCCACCATGGCTACTGCCACCACTGCATGGCTTGAGGGCGGGGCACAAGAGAAGAGTTAAAAAGAAAGAAAGAAAGAAAGAAAAAAGCAAAACAGTGATTTCCCCCATTCTCTCTGGGTGTTAGGATTTCCCTTTTCTACTCCTGGAGGCAGGATGAGAGCTTCTCCTGGAGCTTTCTCTGCCCATGTCCTGGTAATCACTTCAAGGTCTTGGGCTGCCTTGAGGTCAGACAAGATACCAGAGGAAAACAATGGTGAACTCAACTGTTCATTTGGTGGTACCTTCAATTCTAGTCTTCTTCCGTAATCTGTCTCTACTGTTTACTTCTCGGAGTCCTCAAATAGCAGCTCCATGTATGGTGTCCAAGTCCTGTAACTGCATTCACTGGGAGAGACAGGGTGGCCTGCACTTACTCCATCTGACCCAGATATTTCTTTAGCAGCAGTATTCTATGTTTGTCCTTTACAGCCAGGCCAGGGAGAATATTGCCGCTAAGGCAGTGTCATCAGCATCAGGTCCTCCTAGCATATTCAGTGATCATTCTCTTTGTGGCAAGTTTGGGGTAGTTCACCTTTTTTATCAGAGGCTATGAATAACATAATTCAGCACGCCACACTACAGTGGCATCTGGCACATCTCACAGCACAATGCAAGGTGGCTCTTTCAAATTCAAACTCATTTGGCTGATTTAGAGAAACTTTGGGGCACCCAGGAAGTGGCACTGAGATCAATTTAGGCAGCCATCTGCCATCTTGAAAAATGGCATGCAATAAAACCTTTCGATTGGGTGTCATTTTTGTAGTTTTTATCATTAACTGCCACACATATTTCATGATAACAAGAGTGATGCAGTCCTGCTGATTAGGGTTTCAAGTTCACAGACATACAGGTGTTCTGTCTGGATGGCTGTGCTCTGTGTACACTAGGGGATAGGCAGTGGATAGAACTAATTGATGGATATGAGTGAGAGATGTCACTTCCTCTCCTTCTCCCATACCCTGTCAGCAGATAGGGCATCTCTGCCTGCTGAGAAGGGACATACATCTCTGTGCCCACTGATCTTGGTGAGCAAAAGCTTTTTGCTGTCAGTCTGCCTTCAGAAGTTTGTGTTTATTCCTAGCCTCCATATTTATGGCATTGCTTTTTAGAATGACGGATTCGATCGGTTTCCCCTTTTTCTAGACTGTGACAAAATAGATATCATTTCTTAAGGAATTTCTATTGCTGTCATTCTAGCTAAAATTTGGCAATGAGAAGGACATTTCCTTCGGTGGTTGAGTATTTTTTCTTTTCCTTGAATTGACTAGTAAGGAAAGAACTGGTTAAAGAGGACTATTTGGTGCCTCTTTCAGAATTGGGATTAGGTATCCGAGTCTAACTGGGATTAAATTTGACCATCCAAAGATGTCAGTTGGTGTTTCCCTATTCGTATACCCCCATGAACCATGGTATTGTCCAAATTTGCTTCTGCAGCCTTCACCCTTCCTGTTCGCCCTCCCTCGTGAAGTGCGAGGGGAGTTGTGGGACAGGGGGGGCGGGGAGGGTGAGGACTGTGAGACTGATTTAGGACTTGATTTCCTGTGAGACCTTGGGCAGGACACTTCACCTCTCTGAGCTTCATATTTTTCTGCTGTAAACAATGAAAGAGCTTAAGGGATTGTTGGAAAGATTACCAGCGTACAAAAGTACCTAACTCTTGGCCTATAAATTCTCTCCTTCTTCCTTCTTAGGAGCGGGTGGTAGGCACTGTTTGGATTTCTCTTTGTGATGAAACTTGGGACTGGGTTAGGATTGGGTCACTGATAGGAGAAGATAGAAGCATGAGCCTGATATAAAACCATCCTCCAGGGTGGCATACAGGCATCCCTACCTACGGTGCTTACAATTTCGTGTTGCCAACATTTTTGTAAATGACTGATGTTGGAGGAGGTCCCTGTAGCTCTTTGTGGTGAGCTACAGAGTCAGCAGGATTTTCTGACTGAATGCATTTTCTAGAGCAGCAGCATTGTTCATCAGACTAAATAACACCGGTTTCTCCAACTCTCCCAGCCTTTCTGGCATCCCCCCTCCTCCACCCCAAGGCTAGATGATTTTATCTGCATGGATAGGTGAGAATTAGGTGCATCTGTCTGGCTTTTCTTAGGCCTCTGCAATGAGTAAGGATTTGCTGACTTTCCTTTCCTGTATGTTAATAAAAGCCCATCCAGCAAGTGCAACTTTGCCTGGGGAGAGCCCTGTAGTGGCAGTTAACTGGAAGGAGAACAGCTGCGTGCTGGAATGAGTTATCTGTAGAGAACTCAGAGAGAGCAGCAACCTCCCAGGTGTGCCTGGTGGATTGAAATGTATTACCAACTTGAACTTACTCATGGGACGAGTGAGCATGGGGCCAGAGAGACCCTTCCCTGTCCAAACGGAATCATCACAAGTCCTCTCTCTCTCTCCTCATCTTATCCCAACTTCAGGGTAAAGCCCAGCCTGGCTGTTTTCTGGGGATACTGAACTATAGCGAGTGCTAAAACCTTCCTAGAAATGCAAAAAGAAGTACAAAAATGTGCCTCCCGAACTCTTCTCAAGAGGCATAAAGTTTGACGTTAAAAGGAGTACTGTAGTTAGCTATTTGAAGTGGGAAGGATGTCTCCTTCTCCCAAGAGGCAAGTTCAGGTAACACCAGGTATTTTCTAACTTGCTTTCTAAAAAGCAGGGGTCCACTTGACTTCAAAGCTTTTCTTTTGCTGAAGGGAGTATGCGAAACTGGGGCCAGAATTGAATTACGGGGGGCAGTGGAGGCTGAGAGCTCTGACCAGGGACCACTCTTCTCTCTTCCCACCCCACCTAGTGCTCAGCCTCTCCTCCAAATGCCAGCTGAACAAGTATTTTTAAAAATAATATTTTGAACAAGTACCAGTTTATTAGCATGCACATCCTGTGGACCAAGGATCTGCCAGATATCAGTTCCAAATCAGTCTGGGAGGTGAGCCTGGAAGGCAGGAGCAAAGCCATTTGACAGGAAGGAGGATGAGAAATAGGAATAGAGTGCAGAGGGTACACAGTGTGGGACGTGGGCAAGCGTCAAGTCGAGGAACCAGGAGGAGCTAATTCATCCAGGCCATCAGGGTCTTGTTGGCTCATGGCTCCTTGCTGAAGCCCAGGCTGGGTCACCCTGCATCAGCTTAACAGTGCTGCCCACACATGACCCATCTCTTATTTCGGAAGAGCATCATGTCCTACATGTACTTATCTTCTCTCTTACCGTCGTATCTATTCGGGGTTAACTTGCTGGCCGTTAGGAAAGTCTGTGGGAGTAGGGAGAGCCTCCAGAGAATACTGCTGTCTTTTGGGGAAAAACGCAAGCTGCTTAGTGTTTCTTCTTAATCCAGAGGACCATTTGATGATCAGTGATGTTCCAGCCTTTTCTAGGAGCAGCTAAGCAATAGAAAGCCATGAATCACAGAACCAGTGCCTAATTGGCTTAGTTCCTTTGTCTGAACAGTAGATATCTTCATCATCACCATCAGCATCATCATCATCATCATCCCTATCACTCATTACTTATGACAGCTGATATTTATGGAACATCTATAAGGTACACACTCAATAAATGCCTTCTTCTAGTGTGACTAAACCACATGAGCACCCGACACATAGAGAACACCCCATAAATGTTAGCTATTGGCCAGGCACTATGCTAAGCACTTTATATCACCTCATTTCAGCTGCCTTCCTAGGAGGTAGGTATTATCGTTGCTCTCATTTTGCAGGTGAAGGAATTCAGGCTTGGAGAAGTAATGCATCTTGGCTTAGGGGCACATGATGAGGCTAGGATTTGAACCCAGAGGCTGCATACACTTGGGTACTTTCCTACCCTGCTAACGTACTCAGTGAGCACTCAGGATCATGGTTCTCTCCTTAAAAGGAAACCACTAAGGCTAGCTAAATACCTCAGCAATTTATAGGCTGCCCACTTGCAATCTCTGAACCAAATGTCTTTTTGATGAGGCCTAAAATCCACTCTAGGAAATCACAGAAGGGAATTTCTGAAGTCACTTCTAACTTCCTGTGAAAATATTCTCTAACTGGCAAGAGATTGTCCAGATAACAATGAATACACAATAAAGCGGGTGCTTCTGCCTTTGATACCTGGCTCACAAATAACCCATTTGGCTTCCCAATCACTCTGATACCTAAAACTAGCGGAATTTATGCTCGCGGCTGGAATGGCTCTGTTCAGCCAGAAAGCAGAAGTTTATGACCGAACCCTTTGCTCTGAAATGAAATCTAGTCTCTTTGGCTTGACTTTATTAGGCCATATTGTACAGCGATAGAAGACATAAGTATCCAGAATCTGCTGTCACTAAAACGGGACTGGGTTGGCAAGCATTTTTGTCCTCATACTCAATACCGTGTCCTAAAATGGGAAAGTTGAATGGAAATTAGGGATGCAAATCAGGGCCATTTTCTGAAACTTTATTTTTAATTGAATTAAATATAGTCATGTCATTGCTTCTATAACTACACAGCCCCCACTCAAATGGAATTTAAGCTATTATTGGGGTCACTGGATCAATGGAGAAAGACTAAGTAGAGAAATCTGGATGCCTGAAATATTGTTTGGACTAATTACCGCAACAGCCCAAACACTTGGATACCCATCTTGTGCTTAATTAC
Source organism: Indri indri (assembly GCA_004363605.1). NCBI lineage: Eukaryota > Metazoa > Chordata > Mammalia > Primates > Indriidae > Indri > Indri indri. The sequence continues at coordinate 77,677 of RJWJ010003756.1, read as the reverse complement.
CTACAAGCTTTCTCTGTAACTGGCTCCAATATTTAGCAATACTTCATGGAAAGCATTCTTCTTCGTCTCTAACTCGGATCCTTTAGTGTGCCATTGATTTTCCTTAACCTCTGGTCCTCAAAGGTGTAACGAAGAATGCTTGTTCTCTGTTCTTCATTGTCTATGGGTACAGCTCCTTGCTAGTCCAAGCTCAAAGCATTACGCCCAAACAGGGATCGTTGTCTGGGAGCTTGTTAGAAATGCAGGATCTTAGACCCCACCCCAGGACTATGGCATCAGAAACTGCACTTTACCAAGACCCTTGGTGATGCACATGCACATAAAGGTTTGGAAAGAGCTGGACTCAGACTCTCAGAGGACTTTTACTAACGAGGCCCTCAGATGCACCCAGTGGTGAGAAGTTGTCATGTGTTAACAGCAGTGGATGTGGTGGGATTCTCACCAAACTGTCTAAAATACTGAAAATTATCCAAAGGCATAAGCAACTCTTTAGTTTTTCGTATCCTTAAAAGCAAGTTCATAATTCCTCTGCTGATTCAAATGATCTTTCTAACCCCTTTCCTCTTCTCCCAGTTAGAAAAAAAAAAAATCAACAGTTGTTTTGGCCTCAATTTTGGAATTTAGGAATAATAAATTTGCTAAACATAGCCTTCACCGGGCTTAGTCTATTTCCTGTTGAATCGTTATTTGACTTGACGTTGGAATCCAAAAAGTGCAGACGAAGAGGGTTGAGTCCCCTGAAAAAGACAGTAGAGGCATGAGGAAAAGGGAGCTACAAGCTAGTAGGAAGAGCTCCACCCAGCGAGTGTGGCAGTGATACACCATTCTTGAGAATTCCTTCTTTCAAATTCAAGCCTCCGAGTCACTAGATTTAGAATTTAGAAAACCATAAGGCACTTGCTGAAAAACCCAAGATGTTCCATAATGAGACATTTCCCAGAAAATATTGCTCATAGTAAGAAGTTTTCTGGGAAGTTTTAAAATGACCAAATTATACATACTCCTTTTTAGATCCTAAGATTGTAGAATTTTTACAGCATTCAGAAGCAGAATTTGGTTTATTTCATGCCCCATCGCTAAATGCTATGAAGTTATCCATGCTTACTTCTCATTAGGTGTGTCTCTTTCTCTAGTTTTATCTTGCTTAGTTCAACTTAGCAAATATTAATTGAGCACCTCTTATTTGCAAGGTACTGTGCTGTCGAGTAAGACAGCCTTTCCCTTAAGGAGTTTACGGTCTAATAATGGCAACGCCACTCATCATAGTTATCATCAGATGTCTGAAGAATCAAATGCTATTATGGTAGCAAATGCCAACTACCATAATGCCAACTACCATATACTGAGCACTTACTACGTGCCAGGTACTATTCTAAGCATCCTAGACTAATGAGCTCATTTAGCCCTCACGGCCTCCCGAGAGGTGGGCACAGTTGGTTACCATTAAGGCAGGGTGGAGAACAGCAAATGATGAAAATCAGGTAAAGCCTCACTGATGAAGTAGCACGTTGTTTGCACTTTACAGGAAGGGTTAGATTTTGACAAATGAAAATGTCTATAAAGAGACATATTTCTGACAGAAGGGTCAAGGAGAACAAAGATTCCAGGGTGGGAAATCAGGGAGAGGGAGATTTTAGATCGGGATTTCCCATCTCCATGAGCTGCTCCTTGGAAAAAAGGATGCTGTGACTAAGTATCGTGTTTCCCCGTTGGAGACTTACAATTCATATTTATATGATAAATACTCTAAGGAGCATCGCACTAAAAATAAAGCAAAATAAAATAATAAAATAAAATTTAAAAACCCAGTTTGGCCTTGTTAAATCCACTGCTTCCCACATTTATTTCATTCATTCAACGATATATTATTGAGTTATTACAATATACCATACACTGTTCTGTGCACTGGAGATTCAGATCAAAATTTGTGCCTTCAAAATTACCTGCATTCTAATGGGGCACACCACGGAATCCCCTGCCCATTCTCTTTGGTTCCAGATGATACCTGGTAGTAAGTTCTGTCAAGCTTGCTTTGTGAAATCTTAGTTGAGAATAATTCTACCCCTCTGAAACTTAGGGGAAATTGGGGGAAGTAGGTTTACAAGACAGAGTGGTGCCACGTTGTAGCCCAGCCCAACTCCAAGTGTGGTCCAGGGTCCGTGGATGAGTGCTGTGAACTGTTGGATACTCCTCTGTGATGAGACAAGGGCAGAAAATGAGAATAAGTGCTTAGAAACTTTTAAAAAAATGTGATGGATTATTTTTATATTTGTATATATTTTAATGATAAAAATTGTGGACTTGTACTTGGCGTGTCATGTCTTTTCATTTCTGTTTTTTGTAATTAATTTGTATTAGATTTTGCAAGACAGTGGATATTTAAAAAAAAGCAAAACCCTGGTTCCTCAACTCCGATGGGGTGAGAAGGGCTGCCCTAGAAAATCCTGCATGCCAAGCCGAACTGTCGTAAGGATGGCTTGCCAGGTGTCTGCCTGAGAACATGTGCTTCCTGCTCTTCTACCCAGATTAGAATAATTTTGGGTGGTATTTTAAGAACTGTATTATTTGCAAAGCAAGTGAAGAGGTTCTTTACTAGTAGCAAGATTGCAAAACCAAATTTCTATTTGGACAGATGGTAAACAGGCCAATCTTTAAAAAGGTCTGACATTTCTTAAGCGTAGATGCCTTTTCTACATTGGAGAGAAAAATGAGGAGAGGGTAAAAAATCCTTCTGTGTGTTGAAAAAAGTACCAGTTTCCTACCACATAGATAACACTTTCTTAAATAATTTCTAAATAATGATTCTTTTTAAAAGTTCTCATATCGCTCCTGCTGTTAAGCCTTCCTTTACCTTCAGTGTACCTGGCACTTTTTGTCTCTCCAGAAATGATCTGGGTTGGGGTAATGTAGTGGGGAAGAAGCCATGTATTCTAATGCTATTGCATACCATGTGGTCTGTTCATCTCCCTCTGAATGCCTCTTGTGGGCTGATGTTTTTTTTGTAATGCCTGATGGAAGAAATCACATTTGATAGTCTGCAGCCCACTTGTCTGGGAGTAGGAGATTTGGCTCAAGTCCACCTCAAAATTAATCTTTGGAGTTGTTTATTTATTCATTCAGTGCTGAAGCAACCAGTTATCTGGCATTCCATCAAATCCCAGATAATTTGTTTTAATTGACACTGTCCTGAAGCCTTTGGAAAAATCTGAGATCCTTTTGTCCTGGAAAATGCAATCTGAAATAAGCCATAATTGCAGGATGCCAAATTATTCTGGAGTTCCTGCAATCCAATACTTCTCGGAAAGGCAGCCGACCTGAGTCCACATCCAAGAAGTATGGCGTTGAGATGCAATTTGGCACAGAGAGGAAATATATTCTGAAAAGGTGCAAATCACCATTCTCCTCTGCTCCCTTCCTTTGGCTTCAACTTTATCACCAGTTTGCTGCACCCCAGAAAGCTGTGCAGGGAGGCAGTCTCTGTGCTGGCATCATTCCAGCCTCAACTAACAAGACTCACACATTTCATTGTTTAATTCTGTGAGTTGTTTTTAGGATTTGTAATTATACCGAAGAATGTTGAGGCTAAGAAGGGGTGGAGAAGGAGGACATGTCCTTGATAAAAACTGGGGCAAGTTGGTTGACATTGGAACTCAGAGGGAAATAGAGGAGGAGGGAATCTGAGAAGTCCAATGGTGAAGTCTTCCGAACACCTTGGCATTGGTCTTCCCACCAAGAAATTTGAAGATGCAACGGTCAATCGAACTTTTTCTAGTGACAGAACATGCTGTTGAGCAATGGGTTCAAATGACTCATCTTAGTAAGCAGCCCACACTCTCATAAGCTTAGAGTCCATAAATTCTGTTTTCATGGTTTTTTATCGTAGTCAAGGGACACATTCTGTGGGTACTGTCTCTTTTTGTCAAAATAAATACGTTTTTATGGGATCGAAGATACATAGGTCAGTTCATGTCACTGCATTCTGTTTTAGACTGTCACATTGTAAAGGACAGTGACAATGTATTGTGTAATTTTTGTGTGTAAATATTCATTCAGATGTGGCTAGTTAATTCTTATTAAGCACTTCTATGATTTAAAGCTGTGCATCCTTTAGAGGAAGAATACTTACTGAGAATTCGGATAGATTCTTAAAAAATAGTAAAGATAACAAATAGTTGCTAATACAAGCTGCTACCCATTTTGGGCAGTGTTAGTGTGTATATGTTATGACTCATCTCTTCTTATTACAGCTATTAACATAATGGTCATTGGTTTTTATAACTTCCTTTTAGTTCTTTTATTTTTGATGTGCACAATATAACATGTCTGGATTAAAACAGTGTGCTTGTTTTCAATTAAATAAGGATTGGTATATGATAATCTTTGAAAATTATTTACACGATTCCCGAAGTAGTGATGGACTTTTGCAAAATTACTTGGCCGTAATCAACACAGTTATTCAGATTCTTTACTGGGAACAGAAATCATAGTGGCTGTAACATCCCCCAGCCAGGAGAGTTGAATTTTTCACATTCACAGGGCTGTTAGCATTAGAGAAACACAGTTTCACTCTAATCAGAGCAAGCATAAAAAATAAAAGGCATCATTACCAACCCACCATTAGTAACACAGGCACAACCTGGGATCAGGGAGGTGTGACTTTTGTGGAGCCAAGGCCGATGTTTCCAGTTGGAAGGCACATTTGATGGTGGAGCTGTCTGCCCATGGATTGGTGTAAGACCATTTGCTCGGGAGGTTAAACTAGGCTGGTTAAAAAATTAGGTAATGAAGAGTAGATAAATAAGACCATGATAGACAAGCTAGTCCAATGGCTCAATTCTCTTTTCTCACTGACGATTCTGTGTGTATTTGATGAGTAAGGACCTTTGGAACATCTCCTGCTCATCTTTGCTGGGTGTTCTTCTGAAACAGCTGGGGTTGGATGTTGCAGCCAAAGGATAAACTGCTGCCTCAGGAAATGTTTTGCCTTTGAATGATTGCTGAATGGCTGGTAAATTAATTTTGGCACGTTTCCCTAAGTCATTTTGGTCCCCTTCCTTCATTTTTCTGCTGGGAAGTGTGTCTTCACGGTACAGTTAAAAATACATCCACAACACAAATGTGGGGAACGGCGTGTACTATTTTGGGAAAGAAGTTGTAGGCAGGGAATTGCTGATCATATGGTAATTCAATTTTTATTTTTTGAAGAACCACCATACTGTTTTGCACAGTGGCTGCACCATTTTACATTCCCACCAACTACATGTATATTTTGAAAAGATGATAATGTAATTTCCATTTTATATAATGGAAATGATGCTTTTGTGCTTTGAGAGGAGGCCTGAATGACCCTTTCAGCTGGACTCCAAGTCAATATTACATCTCACCAACCTCTCACAAAGTCGTGGGCTGCAGGATTTGGGCCTTTGACTTCTTAGCGAGCTTCTTTTCTGATACTTTCCTCTTAGGTACTTGTATACAGAAAATCCTTCCTGCCACACCTCCCCCAAATCTTAGCACCACAACTTCCTCAGACATCTGCCCTACTGTCTCTAGCAAGAGGTATTGTGGTGGGTAGTTAAGAGTGCAAACTCTGAATCTTGTACCACGTATTGCTTTTGTGACCTTCCATAGGTTACTTAGCCTTCTGCGCCTCAGTTTATCATCTGTAAAAGGAGAATCATAATGAACATAACTCCCTTTAACTCCCTTAACCCTGTTCAGATTTCTTTGTTCACTCTCATTTTCTTGGTGTTAAGCATAAAACTTTTAAATTCAAAATATTTTACATGATTTTTCCTATCCTAAGAATGCATTGTAAAAGGAATATGCATTTTTGTTTTTGCTTTTTCAAAGTAAGTCAAAGATATCATGCTCGAGACTTAGAAAGGTAAACCTTGATAGAAGGTGATAATTTAAACGCTTATATAGGTGTGAAGATCGAAGTTCTGTTGCCTGAGTTTGTGATACACTGCAGTGTCCTCCTGCTGGGTTCTCACTCCTGACTCTTCTGATGTGATTGGCCTATTCCTGTCCTTGATCTTGCATGACTTGTCATTTTTGCCCTTAAGAATTAAAGGGCCTCATTATTAATTATAATTACTGATTCTTCTGTTCTTATGCATGTGGATTTTTAAAAAAATGTTTTAATGTAGTAAAATACACATAACATGAAATTTACCACCTTAACCATTTTTAAGTGCATAGTTCAGTGGTATTAAGTACATTCACATGGTTGTGCAACCATCACTACCGTTTCCAGAACTCTTTATCTTGCAGAACTGACACGCTGTACCAGTTAAACAATGGCTCCCCATTCCCTCTCCCCCAAACTCCTGCCAACCACCATTCCGCTTTTGTGTCTATGAATTTGACTACTCTAGGTACTGTATATAAATGGAATCATAAAATATTTGGTGTTTTGTGATTGGGTTATTTCACTTAGCAAAATGCCTTCAAGGTTCATCCATTTTGTGGCATGCGTCAGCATTTCTTTCTTTGTTAAGGCTGAATAATATTCCATCGTATGTATGGAGCACATTCTGTTGATCCATTCGTCTATCCAGGGACACAGGGCGCTGCCACCTCTTATGAGCCTGGGTGTACAAACATCTCTTTGAGACCCTGCTTCAAATTCTTTTGATTGTATGCCTAGGAGTGGAACTGCTGATCCTATGGTAATTCAGTTTTTATTTTTTTGAAGAACCACCACACTGTTTTCCACAATGGCTGCACCATTTTACATTCCCACCAACTAACTATATATTTTGAAAAGAGGGTAATGTAATTCAATTAGCAATTTTATACTCTTTGTTTTGTGGAATGCCTTTATCAGAAACCTCAAAAACACGTTGACTATCCATACGGAAATAGTGTTAAAGATGTGGACACGTTAAGCAAAGGATCATGACAATGGAGTTAAACTAGTCGGCACGTATACAGCTGATGCCAGTTGATTCAGTGCTACTATATGTAGTACGTAGATGCTACCTGAGAATCTCCATACAGAGGTGGAAGAGGCATTTTGCCTTTCAGCATGTTCCAAACACTTTTCCCAATTATCCTTAAGCGTTTCAGATAAGCCACAAAGGCAAACTTGCAGGAAGAGAGATGTGGAAAAATCAATAAAAGTCAGATATATCTGGTCAAGATATATCATAGCCAGATATATCTTGTGCTTTTTCTGGCAAAGAGAAAAATATGGGAAAGTAAATACTGGTTTAAATAAGATTTAATCAGCAACAAGAGCAGGTCCTAAGATAAAGAATATGCTCAATAAATATTTGCTGAATGGATGAATCAATGAAACAAGTTTTGCTAAATTGAAAAGAAACATGAATAATATTGTTATCCTATAAGGAATCTCTTCTTATTTAAAATGTTTAGTGATTCTCTTACAATAAAATTTGGTCTAAAGAGTAACTCCATTAGGATATAGAGGCATGAAAATACTGACCATAGCTAAAAAAAAACCATATTAAAACCATATTAATGAAGAACATCACCAACAATCAATAATAATTAAGATAAAGGTTCATATTTTCATTATTTTTTAAAATAAGTTGTAATTCTTTAATTAGAACATAAACAATACATTATAAAAGAAACATCTCTGCTAAAGGAATAGGCTGAATTCTTTTACTTCAGGAATACTATTTGCCCATAAAGCTCTACTATATGGATTTATAATTAGCAATACCTATTTATCAGTAAAACAAATTATACTGATATTTTTCCTAAAATATTTTGTATTTTAAAATTGTTACTAATGCAGACGAGTCTTTCTTCCAATTAGTTAGAATTAATTAGTGACCTTTGCTTATAAGTCAGGCATATTTTCTCTTTGAAAAAAACTGTTAAGATCTCATGATTTGGAGAAATTAAAAAGTTCACGCTTAGCTAAACATATTGCAGCTAATTTAAAAAACCATACCATTTAGCAATAGAAATGGTTGAGTGACTTTTTTTTTTTTTTAAAGACCCCACTCTTGGGAAGACCAATTTGGAGACAAACAGCTCATACCTAGCAGCACTGCATAGCTAATGTCTAACCTGTGGGAGTTGCCTGGAAGCAGCTCAAACTAATGAGGTTAACCCATATAATCTAATCACCCAGACCGAACACAGAGCAGACAAATAGCATAGAGGCAGGGAACATTCCATTTATTTCTAATTTTTTTCTGGCTTTTATATGTCAGAGTGTCCCAAGCAGATGGTAGGTGTGCCCTTGCCCACTATTTCCATGATGCCTTAGAATCCAAGGGTTGCTTTTCTCCCAGGTAACTGATAAGCCACAGGCAAGATGCCTTTTAATACAAGATCAGCACAAGAAATTGTAAAGAGCCACTTCCTATTAGCTGGGCAGCTTCTTCTCATCTTCCTCTTACCCAGGCCTACACTGGAAGTGAAACCTGGGGTGCCAAGGCTTAAGGACTCCCAAGGACACCCAAGCTTGCCTTCTTTCACTCAGGGAGGACTATGAGATCCCTAAGCTTCTGGAGGGGTTCGGCATTCTTCTTGTAACTCACTAATTTGTAAAGATTGATTCCAGTGTGAAATCCTTCTCGAAATGCCTGGCATGAAGCGGGCTGTTGGGAAAACCAGCTCAATGTGACTAATTAGAAAACATACATATTTTAATGAAATTTGGGGAAAGACCTCTCTGAAACTACATTTTACTTTTTGCAATATTCCCAGTGGGGTCAGAAAAATCTACTTTCTTTTTTTCCAAAGTAGAAATATATTTTTCCATTGTATTATATACATGCTCATTGTAAAAGCCTTCAGATAATACAGAAATCTATAGAGAAAAAGTATCATTTTGTCACTCAGAGATAACAACTGTTAGTGTTTTCGTATAAGGCTTTCTAGATTTTTTTGTGGCTTTACAAATATTCAGATAACTATTGGATATTTTTTTAAAAATATAGGATCTGATAATACACACTATTTTGTAATGTGCCTTTTTACATAATTTCTACATGATATGCATTTTTGTCATAATTCCCAATTGCTTCTCAGTATTCCATTGTATAAGTGCACTATTTATGGTTATTCCCAATCTTTTATGAATAGAAAGAATGTTCTTGTATGTATCTTTGTACATTTGTACACTTGTTTCTTTCCTATGAATACTTAACACGGAATTGTTATGTGAAAGAGTATTATTAATACTTTTGCAAATTTTGATAACAGTGGCAAAATTGCTCTCCAAAATGTATCAGTTTACTTGCCCACCAATATTGTGGGTTAGTGCCCACGTCTCCGCACTCTTAGAAATAACACAGGCTAAAACAGAAGTGATGCTTTAGAGAGGGCACACTTCAAGTCTGTGCATTTAGGGTCATTAAAAGCCTCGTGCAGGTGTCGTGATCGTGTTCCTGGTTGCTGAGGAAGGTCGTCGTCATCTAACCAGTGCACTTAGTTGTTTGCAAGAGGGTGTAACTCAAGCTTCCCTTTTATAGCCCACGGTCATATAATGTATTAAACTCTCTTCATGTGTTCCTTTCCCTTAGATTGAGGAAGACACCTGGCAGAAATACTACTTGGAAGGAGTCTCAAATGAAATGTACACAGAATATCTCTCCAGTGCCTTCGTGGGTCTGTCCTTCCCTACTGTTTGTGAGTAAGTGACCGTTCATTCGATGCTCTTTGGCTCTCAGGGGTATTTAATGTGCCCCTTGCAGGAAAGTCACCCACCTCTGCTCAGCACAGTTGGAGCACTTGACAATTGCTGAGGGTGTCCCGTGTGATGAAAGGAAAGGCGGGCCAGGACAAGGTCCCTGCCTTGGAGATTTCCACTGGCCCCACTTTTTCCTCCTGGCCTGAGAATCTTGGGCTTCGCTCCAGCATTTATACTAACTTATGAACTACGGTTATCCTGCATGTGTCCTCTGATGCAGACACATTTATGAAGAGTGACATGCACCCATGTCTCTCTGATTTTAATAGGGCAAAACCAAATCTTGCCAGCCCTTTGATGAAAGGAATTTTAATCTGTCTTCCAGTTGAGTCAGATCATGGAGACATCAGAGAAGCTACTGAAATAAAGGCATTCAAAGTGCTTTCACCATTTGCTGAGGAACTGTGGAACCAAATGTACAGAAGGAGGCCTTGAAAACATCTTAGCAATTTGGCCCTTGTTATAATAATAACAAGTCTTAGCTTCTCTTTCTCCTGGCTTAGCAGGATGGATCAAAGTGAGGGACAGCCCCAGTCTGCCATGGCCTCTCCGGATAGAACGGGTGTCACCTATCGGGGATGACTTCCGGAGCTCCAGATGTCCACTGTGAGGCATGATGATGCCTTAGATCCTCACTTAGAATCTCAGGGGTTGAGTTGAAGTCAAGCAGGGGTTTTGTCCTCTGTGAAAACACAAACTTCCTAAGAATGGTGAAACATTAAGCCTGCTCTACTGACACTGTAAACTGTTGCACTGATCAAAACTGGGAAGAAACAGAGCAATGCGGGAACTCGGGCTGAGGAAGAAGAGCCGTCTGCTTGCTCTCCCTGCCTGCTTATAAACCAAACCCACCTGCCCAAAAGGGAGGTCTGAGGATGCCGGAACAAAACTGAGCACCCTTTGCAGTGCAGCGTGCTCTTGGGCTCCCCTGGATCATAGCTGTCTGTTCTTCAAACGGCAGGGAGGGGACGGAGCACTTGGTAGCTTCATGTTTACCTGGAGACTGCTGTCAGTGAACACAGCAGGTGCACTCTGTCAGTCCCTGGGCCCAGACCCTGAGCAATCCGAAATGGTTTGGCTGTTTACTGAAATTCTCACTCTGTCTCTAAGCGAAAGTTTAAATGCTAAATGGACTGGAAAAGTGAATAGGTAATTGATTCGGAAGGAGTTATTTTCTGAAAATGGATGCCCTATTGTAACTCCCATGTGTTCCTTTCTTGGAGAGCTATTTCTCTCTCTGCCACGGAAAGGAGTTAACCATTGAGTGGCACTGGGTCCTGGAACACCGAGGCTGTCCCAGGGGATTTTCTCCTCCTTGGAGCTTGGCCTGCCTAGGATAGAAAGCCCCGGGGAAGGCAGGACTTACGACAGAGGCTGGTTCTATAAAAAGACAATTGAAGCCTCATCTGTCTAATGCAGTGGTGGTCTGAGCACACAGCAGAACTGCCAACCCCTGCAGGGAGTCCTGTGGCTTTGGGGGCATTAGCAGGGGAGTGATGAAGCCCCCTTCCTTGGCTGTTGAGTTTCCCTGGCTTGACTGGTGTTTATGTCTTACTAGTGTGCTCCCTCAAAAGCCTCCTGGCTCTTCCTGCCTTCCCTCATCTTCTCTTATCTCCTCCTGGGACTGGAGTCAGCTCCTTTTCAAAGTGTTAACCTGGAGGGTCAGGACTGCGCCCCCTAGAGGCTCTAACTGGGATACCCACAAGATGCCTTTGACTCACATAGTTGCCCTACGTAGGGCTTCATTTCTTTTCTTTTTTTTATTTCAGCATATTACGGGGGTACAAATGTTTAGATTACATACATTGCCTTTGCCCCACCCAAGTCAGAGCTTCAAGTGTGTCCATCCCCTAGACAGTGCGCACTGCACCCATTACGCGTGTATGTACCCATCCCCTTCCCCCCGACCTGCCTGACACCCGATGAATGTTCCTACTATATGTGCACTTCAGTGTTGGTCACTTAATACGAATCTGATGGTGAGCACATGTGGTGCTTGTTTTTCCATTCTTGGGATACTTCACTTAGTAGATGGGGTCCAGCTCAATAGATGCAGAAAAAGCATTTGACAAAATTCATCGCCCTTTTATGATAAGAATGCTTAACAAAATAGGTATAGATGGGGCTTACCTAGAAATGATACAAGCCATAAGTGACAAACCCACAGCCAACATCATACCGAATGGGGAAAAATTGAAAGCATTCATTTCTTAAAAGCTGGCTGCCGGTGGGAGGTGGGTGGAGGAGATGGGTAAATTCACAACTAATGGGTGCAGAGCACACTGTCTGGGGGATGGACACGCTTGTAGCTTTGGCTCGGGTGGTGCAAAGGCAATATATGTAGCCAAAATGTTTGTACCCCCATGATATTCTGAAATTTAAAAATAAAAATAAAAAATAAATAAAAGCTTGCTGCCGATATTTCAAAATAGTGGTATTTGACCACAAACTAGATTTCTGACCTCTTCTGAAAATCTGATGTGATGATGTGGGCCCTGCATTTCTCCCGAATGGTGACTGGCTCCAGTTTGCTGTCGTGAAGGGGTTAGTCTAGTCCCTGCCTTCCTGATGTCTTAGACCTGGCCAGATTCGCCTGGCCCTGTGGACAGGTGAGTCTGCCAGCCCTGACCCACTGGGCGGCGTGGAACTTCACTGGCCTCAGAGCCCGCTCAAGAGCCAGCGCTAGTGGCTGCTGTGACTATTTCCCTTGATTGATTTTCGTATTTCGAACGTGTCCCAAGGAGGAGAAAATTCCCTCAGACCTACCTTGTTGTCAGAGAATTTAATATTTGTTCGGTAAAGCTTCTGCAATAACACCAACAGAACCCCCACCCCCCACCCCACATTTCTGATGTGAGAGAGAATGTGTTCAACTTAGTGCTATTATTCGTTTAATACAATGATACAGCAGAGGTAGAAATAATCAATAAAGAAAGGACATTTAATGAGATTTAGGAACATCCCAAAACATTGAAGCTCTCCTCAAGCATTTGATTATCTGGAGGCTTAATTATCTGTGTTTTCTACTTTAAATTAAAGAAAAGCCATAACTCAAAGTTACCAGCAGTTTAATGATAACACTCTTCAATTCAGGTTAATTAAAGCACAGCCGTAATTAGAGTGTAGTGTTGTATATCACCAGGCTGGCGCATAAGTATTTTCATTACAGTAAGAATTGGCTATTCAATTTCAAGATGACATAAAGGACGCCAAAATATATTTTAAGCTGGTTCATGGGGAAGAAAAAGAATTGGAGGAATATTCTGAGTATAATAAAGCACAGATAAAATATACAGATTTTCAGAGCAGTTTCTGTAATTATGTGCTGCACTAAAACAATATGCAGCCAATAATGTCTTAAAGCATGAAAAGAAATAAATTTGCTCTTCCCCTGCGCCGGCAGAGTGCCCCCTTGCAGGGTGGGATCACCGAACTGGAGAGCTTGGAGCTTTCTCTAAGGCTTGGGGAGTCATTCAATTCAAAGATATGGGAGCAGGTTACGGGAATGAAATTCAAGGTCATTCCCCAAGAGAATAGGAAGTGGGTGGAAGAGAGGCAGGAGGAGCAGGAGGCCCCCCAAAGCTAGCTTTTTAAAAATTTCAAGGCAAGAGATTGTCTCTCTTGTCCAGGGGAGACTCACAGAGCTGCATGCTTTGACTTCCCTACAGCACCCTTCTGGCTGCACCATGCGTATGACCAGAAGACGCCTCTTTGTTCCAAAGCCAGAAACTAATTTGGACAAAGTACAAAATCCTACCTAACCTTTCATCTCCATTTTTTCATATATCCTCACAATAATCCTGTGATGTTTATATTAATATTGCAATCCCTGTTTTATAAACGAGGACCCTGAGACTCAGAGGACGGAGGTACCCTTCCCAAGCCACTTGGCAGGCAAGTTACAGAATCAGGATTCCAGTGCTGGGACCTTGTACAATTGGGAGCAGCTTGGAGTAGGCGCTAGTTGAAGGTCAGTTAGTTAAGAATCTCCTGACGAGCTTATTAAATGGAGCGCTATCTAGGCTCCATTGCCAGATGTTAACATCTAGGGTAAGGCCTGAAAATCTGCATTTGTTTATAAGCAAGCCAGGTGATTCTGATTCAAAGTCTGAGGATTGGGAACCATTTTCTCACTCCAGCCCTCCCACCATACTCTGGAATAATCTCTTCTTGCTCTTCACTTTGGGCCCAGTCATTGCAATGTTTCTTCCTGATTTTAGCCAAATCATGGAATTATAGGTAGGCCACATCTTGCAAGCTAATGTTAAGATTGGAGCCTTTGTGTGAGCTTCCTTCTCATCTTTGCTTCTTCACACAAGATACTGTGTAATTAATCTGCAGGGACAGAGGAGTGGGTCTGTGTACTCTGCCATGCCAGGCACTGACTGTTCTCCCACTCCCCATGCTTAATCCAAATCAGTATAGGAATAAGATGCAGGGATACTGAGCGCTTTAATGCTCTCAGCTGTCTTTCTACTGGGGATTAGAAAAGGAGTTTTAGGTTGGGGAGAACAGATACATGCTAAATGCAGGTAAGTACAGGGAAGAAAGGGCAGTTCAGGGTGCAACCCTCAAAAACATCTCTCGGCCTTGTTGGAGGTCATAGTAGGTATGCCCTACACCTTCCCCAGGATGATCCTTTAAGGGCCGATGTGTGAGCCTCCCCCCTTGGTTCTGCATAGCTGGCTTGCCCTTGGGTCTGTGTAGCAGTAACATCAAGGCAAAGGAGCACTGGGATCTGAGGCGAGCATGTCATCCAGTGTCATCTGAACACTAGCAAACCATCTGCTCCCTTTTCCTGCCACTCCCCAGCTTCCCCAGCAGGCTGCTGTGGAAGGTGCAGACGGTGAGCACCCAGCCTGCCGGAAGCAAGGGCAGGGCTATGAGGCCATGTTTGCTCCTAAAGGGTGCTGTTCTCGAGTGTCTCCCACGCTAGGATGCTGTGCGATGCCATAGAGTGTGAGCTGTGGCATCACAACGGCTTGAGGTCAAACTCTCAGATAGGCCCCTTGCTGGATATGTGATTGGGCAAGATATCTGATTTCTGTGTACTTTCTTTAGCTACCGGTTGCCTGACCTTGGATTTGGTCTCCATCTATGAAATAGGAATACTGCTACTTATCTTTCAGGATTGGTTAATGTCCTTTCCCCTCTCCCGCCTCTCCTTTTTCCTCTATGCTTCTATCCTCTACATCGAATATATAAATAAGCACTTAGAATGAAAGAAACACATTGCTGCATTTTTAAGACATATTTACTCTTACTCTTCAGGAAATTCTCCATCAATCAGTCACCAGTCAATTGAGCAGATGTTTAATGAACTTGGGATATTTGTGTCGTTGTACCAAGCTTGGTGCCACTTCTAGAGGAACCTGCAGTTAGATTTGATCAGATATATGTGTAGGAAAAGACTAATAACAATACTTATAGATGCCAAATAAAAGATTCAGTTTCCCTACGGTGGCTGCCTTCAGAGTTTGCAGTCTGGCTAAAGGAAATAATGCCACCCTCAGGGAGACATAAGTGCTCGGTGATAAGTGCTTGGTTGGGTCCACATGGCTGGAATACAGAGGCTGAGAGTTATAGGGATAGCTCTCTGTTGACTGGAGGTCACAGGGTCAGGGTGGAGGTGCTGGAAGAGATGACTTTTGAGCTGTGTCTTGTAAGGAGGTTGGATTCAGAGAGGGGATAAAGAGGGAAGCGGGTATTCCAAGTGGAAGGGAATCGGGAGGCTGGACCACACGTAGACCTCTCTCAACACCCAGGTCTCTTTGAGATTTTCCAATGAGAGCAAATTGGTTTCCCCTTTAGATGGGAGAAAGAGGCCCATCAGATTTATTTTGACATATGACACTTTTGGGAAAAAGAGTGATAATGTTTTTATTGTGCGAGCTAGCAGACAAGAGGCTGCATTCCCCTGCCCCGGGTAGGAAGCAGAAGGGATGGAAGGGTGGTCGAGGAGGAGCAGGGGAAAACCACAGCTTCAGCAGTTGGGCTGCTGCAGGAACACCGCATTCCAGTTTCTGAATCTCACAGTGAGCCTATTAGTCAGTCATTCATCACTTGCAAAGTAGAAAAGCTTAATTGTATCAGGTTTTACAACTCAGAGGGGATTAGGACAAAAGATGTATTTAAAATATGGTGTGTCTCTCCCTGTCCCTCTGCAGCTGATAGAGCAGTTAAAATTCAGATTTGATGCAGAGTATTTAATGCTTGGGTAACTTGGGGAACTCCGATCAGATCTTCCTCGGCTGTGCTGAAGGGCAGTTCTGTCCCCAAGCCCAAGTGCAAGTATGGATGCCACCGTGCTGGTCTGAGAGCACAGGGGGCAGTCTACATCTTCTCATCTACCTACATGCATTCAGTGCCCCCCAAAATTCAGAAAATGACGCTTTCAACCCATTTTACGTGGACAGATCTTTAAAAAGAAGCCATTTGATGAAATTTAAAATTTAAGACTGCCCAGAGAAAGCTGCGCCTCTTGCCTAGTGAAAACTAAAGGTAGTTTAACTTGAGGTCTGTTCATTAGTTTTTAGAGAAAGACATCCAGATTTGAACATGGAACAGAAAGAAACCAGGCAGACCTGATTACTGTATGATAGATTTCTTTAGCCCAGCTGCAGACATGAGCATTTTAAGTGAATTTATGGAGATGCTTAAGTTTCCTCTTTAAAAATATTTTTCCCCCACAGAACTGGCCCTATTCATCCACTTGTCTTGGGAGTATTGTAATTAGGGCTGAGCATACATAGACAGAGAGGTAAATACAATCCTGGTGATTAGTTCTACTATAGGGACCCAAAAGGTGACCAATCATCCTTCTACGTGCTAGTGAATTAAACCAGTGACCAGATAAAATCTACCAAAATCCTTTATGAAGCTATTGAAGGCTGCAGAGGCAGTGGTGGGTCCAGAATTTTCCACAGAGGGGTCAGGGAGGGAGAAAGTCCAGTTGGAAATGGGGTGGATGATGGGGCCTTGACTCTGCTGGGTGCGCACAGCACAGTTTTTACTTTCATTTTATATTTCTGATTAATAATATAACAGAAAAGCTGCCTAAAAATGCATTTGTTCATACTTTAGGCAAATACTAATTGTGATATCAAAGAATGTAACTATTTTTAAACCCAAGTGTCTTAGATGTGCTAGTGGAGATTGGGCGTGTGTGCGCGGGTGTGCGTGAGTGAGGGCGAGAATATTCTAAAGCCCTCCCACTGCACCCCTGCGAAAGCCCCATAGAGAAATGGAGTCTCAACAGCATCTCCATGAACATTTTAAATCACATCCATTTTCTTGGTGCTGAGTCTTGCAAATCCTAATGGTTCAAAGTTTCTTTAACTAGATGTTTCCATTTTGAGAACTTAGCGTTTTAAATCAAAGCTCCTGAGTGTGAATCTTTTCCATTCTAGCCGCTTGATCCTAAAGTCCTGTTACCCACTGTGCAGTGTTTACATCCAAATTTACTTCGTGGCCAGCCTGTCATCCCCAGGGGCCCTCAGGATAGCTGAGGAGGGGCTGGTGCTGCTGCTAGGGTCAGGTTTGGGGAACACGATGACAGCTGCATCTTCCGTCCTCACCCACCTGAACTCGTGGGGTGAGTCATCTTCAACAGCTCCAGACCTCCTCTGTGCGTGCTTTTCCCGAGCATGTTAGAAGGTGCAAACGCTATGACAGGTTTCCATGCTTAATTCACACCAGCAAGTAATCTTTCCAGTCAAGGGGGCTGATTTAATGGCAAGAACAATTTATTTCCCTCTGGGTCGGTAGAAACAGTTGGACTCTAATTCTTAAGAGCCTTTGTTCAGGAACATCTGGGTTGAAACTACTGTAGTTAACAGATGATGTTGGCCGTAAAAAAAAAAAAAAAAAAAAGTAAAGAAGAAAAGGCTTTGTATAATGTCATTGTCAAATTTGGTAGACCTCTACTTAATAATTATCAGGAAAGCAATCTAACTCGTTATTACAACAGTTTTATTGCAGATTGCTGGTTTAAGACCTTTTTGTGACAAGTGGCATTTTTTTTTGAAAAAAGAAGTCATTTCTATTCCCTTGTAATTATTTTTGCAAACAGTGACAACTTCCTGCATTGGACATATTGGGACATTTTATTTTAGAAACCAAGAATTAAATTCTTGCCAGCTTATGGCTGATTTTTACCCCATTTATCACATTGTGAAGGCTTTCCTGCTTTTTTTTGCACCCTACTTCACCCTCATCCTGCTCCGTGAGCCCACACCATCCCATATACATTGAGAAACCGTAAGTTGAGTAAAACCTGCGGAAGAACTGTAAGGATTAGGTGGCTAGTGCCCATTATGCTGTACCCCCCCCAAAATGGTATGGAACGATGCAAGTAAATATTTAACCACGGGACATCAATTCTGGGTAGTCTGATGGCATATTCTTGGGAATGTACTCCTTGTAACAGGATCTCTGGAAGGTCCCAAGGATAAATTGCTGTCTGTATCTTAGAATTGGATTTGCATCTTGGCATAGTGGTTTGAAAGCAAAAATTAGATTCCCAGAGCATATCACTACTATTATTTCCTTCTACATCCTTCCTTTCCCATCTGTCTGTTCCTAATAAGACAAGTTAAGAAGCATCCTGTTTCACGATCCTGCACTCACTTCCAAACCTTGTCTGCCTAGACTTTCCTTGTTTGCCGCTTTATCTCTTCCGCGCCACTCCAGCAATGCATGGGATCCTGCTCCCTCTTCATTCGTGCATTTATTTATTCAGCCTTTACAAAAAACTTACTCTTCAAATTTTGCAAAATGACAGTGAGGCAGAGCCTGCGTCCTATACTGGAGCAGTTCAGTCTAGAGGGGAAAGACAGACAGTGACCACATATCAGCTCCCTGCCGTATACTCACCTGGCCTGCTCCTTCCCACGGGGCCCCCAGAGAGGATGCACCTCTGCCACAGCCTGAAGCCCAGGACCCTGACGTTGGCCAGCTCTCTGGCAAGAGCTAACAAAAAAGTGGAGTCATAGTTCTGCTTCCAGTGTAAATTGGGATTTATTATTCAAGATTTGTATTCTGCCAGTATCCAGAGGAGGTTATAGCACAGATTCAAAACTTAGATGTCTGTCGGGGCCAGGCGGTTAGCAACAAAGAATGAAGAGTGAGGAGGTCTGAGACAATAGGGAGTGGTGGGGACTGTGGCATATGGGAGAACACATGTCCCATCCAGGGATAAGTACTTCACAACTCCAGTCCCTTTTGGCCACATGGACTGTGCTGCTGGTGTGGCCATATCTGAGTTTTCAAGGAAAGATGAAAAGCCAGTCTTTATACAAAATCACCTGTTGGTATCTATTTCTGGTTTTTTAAAAACTCTGCACTGACTAAGCAGAAGGTGTCTGCACTTTGGGCTGTGACCACCACTTCATTTTCTCTGTTCTTAGGAGAAGCATCTGTGCAGCACACTGCACAGAGACTCCATTTCCACTTTTGGCTTTTCTACATTAAAGTCATTTGACCTTGAGCCCAGGGCTTTCCCCTGTTTGGACCTTCATTTGTCTTCTCTATAGGAAGGGCAGGACCAGCAAATCTTGAAGGGCCTGAGTCTGCACGTCTATGTGTGGCACTGTTTGCATATGTTCTCTCTGTTCACATCACTCTGTCCTCCTCCTGTCCTGTGGCCAGTGAGCAACAACTTGTTTTGGGTCAAAGGCCTTGTTCAAAGGAGGCTTCTATAAGGCAGTGTAGACTCATTTTAGGTATGGATTTGAAAGTTATGAAGTTAATGGACTTAAAGCTAGAAGGGGACTCAGATCTGCCGGTTCACTCCCTGTAAGGTTAAGTAATGTGCCCAAGGCCACATAGCTTTTATGGACTTTCCTGCATTAGGAAGCTCCTTTCTTTTTATATCCAGTTGGTAAATGGTATTGTAATAGCTATCAAGACATAATTCACCACTGCTATGGACTGTTTCTTCCCTTCTCACCAGTAGGATTAGGTCCATAAAAGCAATTAAGATCTTTGATCCCATGAACTACCAGAGTCCCCAATTGGAATGGTTGTTGCTCATAGGATATCAGCAAATTAACTTTTGCATGATTCATGCTATGTTAAGATCCGACTTCTCGGGTTTTTTTTTTTCCTTTGTCTTTTTTGCATTTAGCTACTGTTTACATTAGAAAATGGTTACTTAACATGGTAATTTGGTTCAATAAACATTGCATAAGCTATCTGATCTTTAAAACAATTTTAGCTCTAGAAGTAACAGTCCCATAAAGGGTGCATGTTAGCAGTGCTCCGTGGTAATGGTACCCAACCTTTTTGGTACCAGGAACTGGTTTCATGGAAGACAATTTTTCCACAGATTGGGTAGGGGAGGAAGCAGATCTCAGGCAGTGATGCCAGTGATGGGGAGCGGCCGTAAATACAGATGAAGCTTCCTTCTCTTGCCCACCGCTCACACTTGATTGCTTCTTTGTTGCTAGTCTCATGTCTAAATTTAAAGCATAACTCAGTGGTCCCCAACCTTTTTGGCACCAGGGACCAGTTTCGTGGACCACAATTATTTCATGGATGGGAGTGGGGAAGGGGGAAGGGGAAGCAGAGGGGGAGACAGAGGTGACGGGGGGGTGGGCAGAGCGTGGGGCCCAGTTCCTAACAGGCCACAGACCAGTACCAGTCCATGGGGCTTGGGGATTGGGGACTGCAGCTCTTGGGACGTAAATTAAGAAGGACATTTTTCCAGCTGTAGTTGGATATGTGTGCTCGTGTTTCAGCAAGCTGCATAATCAGCACAAAGACCAGGTCGTTAGACTCTGCTGGCAGGGATCCGAAAACCTGCAAATCACCAGGAGAGCCCAGATATGGCTGGGTGGAAGTGGCCCTTTGAAATCTGTCTGCTGAGGGCAATGCCGGGGGCCACAACCTCTTGTAGGAATGTGCAATTGATCGCACTCCCCTCTGGAGAGCATGAGGCCTTCATCAGCACCTTCCTTGCAAGCAACACATCCCCGTGTCCAGCACGTCTGATTTAGTTACTTCTCTATTTAAAACCTAACCCTCCCATTCCACTTAGAATAAGCTGCAGACTCCTTGCTGTGGCAAGCAAAGTCCTCATGATCCTGCTCCCACCTCACCCTCTCACCTCATCACTGTCACTCTTGACTTTGTGTACTCAGCTCCAGCCTTGCTGGCTTTATTGCTGATCTTCGAACACCCAGAGTTCCTTCCTGCCCTGGGGCCTTTGCATTTGCTGTTTCTACGTCCTTGAAAGCCCTTCTCATATCTTCCCGCTGCCTGCCCCTTCTCAGCATGCTCTTGTGCTCCCTGCATCCTCAGGGTGGTCCTCCTGAACCTTTGCAGGTGACACTCCCCTTCCCAGTGACTCTTTGTCTTTTCAGGTTGTTTTATTTTCTGCATAGTACTTGTTATCATCTGGAAATTTATTATTTATTCACTTTTATATTTGCTTACTGCTTGTCTCTCCCAGTACAAAATAGGCTTCACTGGAGATGAAGATGTTGTATACCCTGGCAGGTATTGGCTAGAGACCTAAGGCAAGTTACGTAGACTTTCTGAGCCTTAGTTTCATCACCTGTAAAACAGAGATATCAGTGGAAGTCTGAATAACTGGGGTAATTTCTTCCTTTTAGGCATATTGTGGGGGATTAACTGGGACCATCAGGAAAGACTCCCCCTTATAATACTGGAGCTGAATAACCATCAACTTATGTTTCAATCTATTAGGCAACCAATGTTTTATTATTCAAAATATCCTTAAAGCATAAATGATAATGTTCAGCGTAGAAACTTGTAATGCCTAATGCATATAATTCTTTTCTTATTTATGTGAGCTTCTACTTTCTATAAGTATATAAATGTATATTTTCATCTAATTGTACACATTATTTACATGTTTGTATCTTTTTATATAATGTTATCTATTGATCTTACATCTTGAAATAGCCTTCAAAGTCATCTTGAATGCTGTCTAATATCACACTGCACTGTCCTTTATTTAATCATTGCCTCATTATTGGATATTTAGGTTGCTTTCAATTTTTCTACTCTGTATAAATAGCACTGTCCTGGACATCTTTATGCATGGATATTTTACTGCACCGTTTATTATTTTCTTAGAATTGAAACCTAGTGAGTGGAAACCATTTGTTTATTGAGCTTCTGTGTGGCAGCGGGTTCACTTTACTGTGCACTGTGGAGCATCCCAAACAAGTCCAAAATGTTTAAAGAAGTTGCTCTGGCCGAGGAGACAGCGTTTGGACACATGAAACAATAGGGAGCAACCCCAGCCAGTGTACAGTGGACTAAGGGCTTAATGATTTGGTTGCAGACAAGGTGCTGGGGGAGTTCTGAGAACAGAAAATCAGAGGGTAGCAGTAGATGGAGAAGACCGACTGCACAGAAGATTGGATTTGACGTGGTCTGGGAGGATGGGTCGGGAGGAGGGGAGAAGGCACGGGTCTGGGGGACTGCAGGAGGGAAGGCGCAGACAAGCCGGCCTTGAAGCAGTCTGGTCTGCAGTCGACAGCACTGAGCAGACGAGGTGAGACAGCTTGGATGGAGCCAGGAGTGACAATGCCATAGCCATGTGCTTGGCACTTACACAGAGGCTAAGTATTATTACCATCATTCCAAGCACACAGGGGTCTGCTCGGAACAACAACACGAGCCATTTGTACAAAAGACCGAAATGGAATCCAAATAACAGGTCCAGCTGGTCCAAATCTGTCCCTCCCCCTGTAGTTAACGTTTTACTACCCGACCGAGTGACTAATGAATCTGGCCCAGTGTAAATCCCCAGGCACAGGTCCCTGCTTGGGGGCTGTGTCTAGACATCCAGACCCGAGTGCAATTTGCACTTTGAACATCTAGCGCCTTATCACTTGTGAGAAATCAGGTTTAATAGGGAAGATGGGGAGGTGTCGCTTCCACCCTCTCCCTTTGGCTCGGTGACGGTGGAAGGAGGATCCCCGTGGATAATGGCTGCATTAGGAGACTGAAAGATCGTAACGGTGTTTGTTATGTGTCTCGGGTTGTTCAGAAGCACTGACCGGGAGGCTTCTCCATCTCATTGCAGGCTGTGTTTTGTGAAGCTCAAGCTCCTAATGATAGCCATTGAGTACAAGTCTGCCAACCGGGAGAGCCGGTAAGTTTGCTGTGACCCAGCGGCCGGCTGACGTTTGTGGTGGTGAGAGTGTACTCTGGGAACATTCGGTCCACTCTGCTTTCTTGTGTATTATTTATTTGCTTGGAACTCAGCGCAACACCTCTCCGACTCTAGGGTACATTTCAAGGCATGCTCCACCAGACACTGCAGCTTCTACCCCAGACCAGCCTGCCACCCCGAGCCCCACTGTGCATTCAGAGAATGTTTCTCCAGGGGAGAGGGACGAGCCTTCCAAATATCTCCACCTGAGCATGCCAACCTGGACTTTTCACCTTCTAAGTGTATAACTGGGGACAGACCCTGTCCTAAAACTCCTTTTTTAATGCCATGAGCAAAAAGCAGGTGTACTCTGGTCTCCTTTACAGCAGGTAAGGGGTACAGCCATGAGGGGAGACACCAGCTCTCTTGATAGCCAGATTACAAGCAGCCTATTGTGTAGCATATGTGCTTCTCCCGGTGCAACCGAAATCCAGGTGGCAGAATATCAGCTTCATGTAAATGAGCCAGGAGAGCAGGGCTCAGAGGTGGGAGCTCTTTATTTATTTATTTTGCACTTAATTATGTGCAAATCAGACCGATGAGGGACTAGGTCTGGTTGAAACAGATAACACCCCAGTCAATATGTGAGTTCGCACTGGAAAACAGAAGCAACGTGCTAGCAAGAAATTGTGTTGATGGGATACTGTATACGTTACAGGTAAAACAGAGATGATTTTTGCTCCCCAATTCTTATCAACAGTTTTGGAAGAGAGAGGGCTCATTGAGAGGTGCTTGAGCTTTTGCTCTCTGAAACGACACCCATAAACTGTTCCTCCTATAGTACATTTTTTGTTCCTGCAGATGCCCAAGTGTAGAGTGCAACAAATGCCTTGATAATTGAGCAGAGTGCAGGGCAAGACTAGAAGGTTCCTGTTAGCATCATTTAAGGAGTTTTCATTATCTGGGTGAATGACCCAATAAAGCCATACTTACAAATGTACCGTCTGTGTCTCTGACAAAAAACCAAAACAAAACACTGGATTGTAAGCAAGTCAATCCAATGTTTTCTGTTACCTTAACCGCAAGATCAGATTGCTCACAAAGTCGATCTGATCAAATGTTAAGCTATTTTGAAAATCCGAATCAACCAACAGGAGGAAAAAAATGCTAGCTTTAGTGGACACATGTAGAACATGGCTGTAGCAATTAACAAATATGTATACAAATGAACATTTTTTTCCACGTTGGCAAAGTGAAGAATGTTATTTGCAAAAAAAACCCTGAGAGTCCTGGTTATTTCCTGTTCAACAGATGAGATGGAATTTTCCGGGATTACTATTTGCCCCTGTGTTTGCCAATACTCACCTGTACCTGCGTGTGGGAATTGTGTATCCTGGGTTTTTGCAAATGATGTTCTTCGTGTCGCCAAGTCAGTAAATCTTTGTGTAACTCGGTGTTCTCCCTTTATCGCTTTTGTGCCTTTTTCAAAAAAGTGTCATGATTTGGGTGACGCTGATGCTGAATATTGTTTTTTGACCATTTTGGAATAATTTCATGGCAGCAGACTGCACTCTGAACCTTGACTCGTTGTCTCCCACCTGCTGCCTTTTGGTCCCACGGGGGGAGAATGAAAGGCTGTTAATGGTTCAGTGTGAATCCGCTGTCACCTTTCTAAGAAAACGAACTCAGAGCTCTCCCTGAAGACAACAACCTTTTCTTTGATGGACCCTTGCATTGATTCAACTGAGGTGTTTTCAACAAAGCCATATTTATACATATAGAGAGTTTTTAGGGTTTTTTTCCAGAAAATGGCTAAAAGAACTTGTTTGGCTGTTTTGGCTTTGTGTGTGCGGTTGCCAGTTTTAATCCCCAAACGTGGCTTGGTCTCAGTGTGGAAGCACATTGGTTCTTGTGGAAAAAGGTGTGTTTGAGGGAATGTGGATCATACCTCTGAGGAAACACAGGACTTACCAAACACAATCGCCATGTTAAAAATAAATGCGTTTCGATCCTTTCCGAGATAATAATTTTATTTTTTTTCTTCATTTAAAAATTTCCCGTTTCTTTTCCTCTCACATTTTCTAACTGGTCGGGTGTTAGAATTCCGAGAACCCGCTTCTCCTTCCCACCCTCTTGCCTTCAACCTGTGTTTAACTACCTCCTCTGCTGTTGGTTCCACCCCATGAGACCGTTTTCACGCTTTGCTGAAAAACCTTGTTTTCACATGCATCCTTCAAATGATTTGAAACAAAGGTTTTAATTCCTTCTTTCCTTCTCGTGTCAATTTATTATCAAATTGTTTGATTTTAAATTCTTTTCTTGTCGTTTTGCAGAAGCCGAAAGCGGTATGCACTCTTCGTTAACTTTCCTTCCAACCTCCACCCTCTATCTTCACTCCTAACCACAGGACTAACCATTTGCCAAGAACTCAAGAAGAGAGAGATTATATATCTGTATATATAATCTCATCCCCTTGTCTAATATGTATTTTATATATGTGTGTATTTATATATATATGTGTGTGTGTGCATATATATATATATCTATATACACCCCTCTCCAACTAGAGTCCGTAAACCGAAAGTAGCCTATTGCTGTCCTTGTTTGACTTGTTGATTTCTTTTGGATGACGCACTAACTTCTTTGCAGGAAACCTAAAAAAAAGGAAAGGCACAATCCTGTTTTCCATCATGGTACAAATGATGGGGACAAATACTATTCAAGTTGAAAGGAGGATGCTTCTCTCCAGCCCTCTGTGTCTGTTTCTGTATTGTTTTGGTGTGTCTTGGTGTCCCCTGGACTCTGGCACCATCCTGTCTACGTACCACATCCCCATGCCCAGCGACCTTCTCCTCCCTGTGCTGAGCTTCCAGTTTGTAGAGCAGAGTTTGTGTCCTTTTATCCACAAAACAGAGACCAAGCCCTTACACTTCTAATTTTAGTGATGACATTTTAGGTATTTTATTTCGTGGGCAGTGTCCAGTAAAGACTTAGAACACTGCTACTAAATTGCCAGATCATCACATGTGATTTACTGAATGAGACTATTTATTGAGACAAACTCATGGCTTTTTTCCCTTAGTGTGTTTGGGCATATTTCTGAATATAAAGTATCTCAACTTTCACCATGTGACTTCACCCTGTTTTGCTATTTTATGTTGCGTAAAGCATGACTTTTATGTTGCATAAATCATCATTAATGGCATTTTTAAAAAAACTTTTTGGGTTAATACTTCCAGCATAGCTTTTCAATAATGTGTTCTCTAAGACAGCATTGTTGAAAACATACTACTTAGATGCCTACTTGTTCGTCTTTTCAAGAGTCCCTTTTCTCCGTGATTGTAATCACTGTCCTGTGTTTGTGTCTGTGTTTGTAATTGTGTGTGTGGGTGTGTGTGTATTTGTCTGAACCTCTTTCCAAAATCAGATTCCTCTGTGATTTCTTTTTAGTAGATTTGTATAAATAGAGGTGGCTTCCTGTCAGTTTGGTATTATTGATATGATCCAACTGCAAGAAGTTACTGCAACACTTTGCATCTTCAAAGGTCCACAGTGGTTGCACCTCTGCTGTTGGCTTTTGGCCTTTGAGTCCTTTTATCTTGTGGTGAAGGCATGTTGTAATGTAGGCATGATTTGTCCTAAAGTATACCAGAAAGTGACTTGGCTTGCTCCCAGAAACAAGTATCCAGCATTATCCTTCCTAGGTCAACTTTCTCTTCCCCATCCCATGTGGCTAATATTTTTCATAGGTGCCAAACATATTTTAAATTGCCATTTCTAAAATTATTGAAATGGAGTCAGGCTAAACAAGTCCTTGCCAATATCATTGGTGGACCACAGTGGCATCATTTGAGTCTAACCCAACTGGGAGCAACCTTTATCATGCTGTTTATGTGTAAGTCAACTGGGCTTAAGTATATTGAAACACAGAATACGCAACTGTGTGTCCTACATACATCTAAAAGTAAAAGTGTGTGTGTCTAGTTGTGTGGGACTCCAAGTGTTTTAAAGCCCAGAAGAAATGAAAAGTTCCAGCAAGGTGATAAAATTTGAGATGTGGGGTTTCTTTGAGCTGTGTGTGACCTAAGACAGCCCACAAACTACAGTGCAGTTGTTTCCAAAAGGTAACACAATTGGTTCAAACAAAGTCCCAACTGAAAGTAATCGTATATGAACTTGTGTGATCCAAGAAGCCTCTTCCCAGTGGCATGATTCATCTGGGCATAGCATGAATTGAAGTCCTAGATGGTTCTTATTTGCTTGCTCTAGTTAATGAAGTCCCATTAGCTTGCTAGACACAAATATAATTACCATCTTATCCAGTACAATCTATGTTTTCACATGAGTTGTGATTTTTTTTAAATGCCTGGGGAATGGTACATTACACCTACCAAAAATGGAGAGGGGGAGGAGAGACGTATACATCCACCCTATTTATCCATAATGATAAAAG
Source organism: Indri indri (assembly GCA_004363605.1). Taxonomy (NCBI): domain Eukaryota; kingdom Metazoa; phylum Chordata; class Mammalia; order Primates; family Indriidae; genus Indri; species Indri indri. The sequence goes on along the minus strand of RJWJ010003756.1, from coordinate 50,416 downwards.
TTTCCTTTAAAAATATATTTCAGTTGAGTCACCAGTCATTGGTTGTCTCCAAAACAGGAAGCAAGTAAAGTTTACGATGATTGAGGAGATCACTAGACGCTTTCCAGTTGTTATGTACAAGTCGTGGACAAAGGGAATAAATCATTTCCCCCCACCAAGCCCCAGGTCTTCCAGCCTGACCAGAGTTTAGTAAGAGACACCCAGTGAAACGTGACACAGCTTGAGACCCGGTGCTCCTCTCGTGGGGCCACCTGAGACAGTTCCCTGTTGGACTGGACTGTGCTACTGGTCCCACGTAGATGTGTTTTATGTTTAGGAATGCATATTTCAGTTCTAAGCGAGCTGTGTTTTCAACACTGAACTCAATTGTTCCAGCTCCCCGAGTGGCACACTGTTTATATATTTGTATATTTGCATATTCATACTAATGCCTCTGGGAGATTGTTAGCACATTGGCCAACCCCGCCAAAAAGGTGTGGTCAAGCCTTTGATTGGCCTGCAGCTTGGTCTTTGAAAGAAAACTGTGACTTCCTTTCCCCTTATTTGCGAGGGAAAGGAAAACTTTTTGAACTGAGGCTAATGACTTATGCTTTTTATTCATTCAATAGTTAGTTGGGAAGTGGCTGTTGCATGCAGGGCTCTACACTTGCTGCTATGAGAAACTCAAAAGTGATCATGTTTTTCACCCCTCTACTCAACTATGGGCTCCTTACAGGAAATATGTATTTGCTCTATATAGTGGGTGAGAAAAACGAAGAATTAGTCTAGATTTAGAAGTAGTCAAGGCAAAAGAAAAAGAGAGAGCACGTGTCCTTGGGGAAGGGACCACACCAACCCTGTGCTTCTAGCTGCCACTGGATGTTTTCTGTTGCAATCAGTAAGGTCATGAAAGACAGAGGATAATTTATGTGTTCCTTGAAATGAGGGAGAGTCCACCTCTGTCAAGAAGATGTCCTTGTTGGAATTCTGCTAATGGATATATGGACTTTTTTTTCTTAGCGATTTTCTTGACTCTTCACATGACACATCTTGAAGTTTATCTCTGATAAGCTAGTGAATTAGACAAAGTTGAAGCCAAAGAGCTAATTCAAAGTGCACACAGGGAGGGCGACTTTTGGCAGTCATAAGCACAAAACAAACTTAACATTGGATATTCCCCTAAAGAGATCAAAGATCTTTGTACAAATTTACGTATTCCCTTTAGGAGGTCAATAACAAATTCTAAGGGCAGCAGGCATTTTGCAGGAATGAAAGGGAAATAAAAGTTACTCCTGTCTAGAATCCTTATCTTTTTATATTTTCAAGAAGAGGAGGATTAACGTTTTATTTAAACTTTCTAGATTTGGAATGGGGACAGAAGACAGTGTCTAAATATCAAAAACAGTAATGTATTTCCTCAAAGAATTTTTGAAACTCTACTCTTACACAGGGAATATTATATGTCACAGCACCTTGGACTCAGGGGCATGTGCTTCTTTTCCAAACCCTTAAATATGTGAGCCGAATCCAGCACAATGGGCATCTTTATGCACCTAGATTTCTCTCTTTCATTATTCTCAAGGGGCGGGTTCACACTTTCGGTTCCCACCCAGAAGGCTGCCTTAGCTCTATCTCAGTATCTGCAAATGGTGCTGCCTCGCACCTCACATGGAGATGCTTTAAACCTCTCACCCCTGTCCATAGGGACGAGAGGGCATCCTGAAATCACACAGTCTGTGAGGTCATTGGGGATGCTTTTGGTTTCTTCCACAATCAGCCAGACATAAGATTTAAGGAACAAGAGATGCTCTACCGTGCAGACAGAAGTCAGTCCAAATGAGCCCATCTTCAGATGTTGGGCAGGGATAAAACGTCTCGGATACAGCAGTCAGTGAAAAGGCTTTCGATGCCAGTAGGGTACCTCCTGGATCATTTATTAGCACTAAGGACAAAATGGAGAGCTGCAGTGCTGTGAGAGTTTAATAACCTCTCATTTAGTTTTATAATCACTTAGCTCACCATTAGTAGCAACCGTGTATTTAAAACCTATTGTGTGCCAGTCACTCAGCACATAGTATGCACTTTAATTCTCTTAAAAACACTGTGAGCTAGTGAATATTCACCCCATTTTACAGATAAGGAGAGTGAGGCTTAGCTGCAGTCACATGCCCAAAGCAAGGACCCAAACTGATGAGGCCTGACTCACGTGCCTGAGTGCTTAACCAACATCGGCAGCAAACCTGAGATTAGAACACAAATGTGCCTTGTGTCAGTGCCCAAAATCTTTCCTCTCCGCCACACTAACTTGTCTAAAGCAAGCTCAAAGGCTGCAATAAATTATCTCAACCTGCACTCGGAGAATGCCAATTCCAAATTTTCACTGGAGGCCAATTCTTGTTCACTGTTGATAAAGAACAGTGAAAATGAAAAGAACTCTTCATTGATAGAAACCTTGCTTTCATGTATTTCACAGCAACACAGTGGGTTCAATCACTGGATTATGATTAATAAGCATGTAATGCAAAAAAAGAAAACAGGGTTCCATGCGAAGCTTGTTTTGTACATATATGTCACCAAGACGTTGATGTGGATCAAAATGAATTTGGTTGTTCCAATCATGACAGGATTTTTTTTCCACTCCAGAGTTTTTCTTATATTCTTATATGACTACGTATCAGAATGTGGACTTTTTCAACTTTAAGGAACTAGCTCCTTTAGGTTCCAGAAGTGCATGGGATTTTTCATGTACTTCCTTATGCATTACTCTGGAGTGTGCAAGTCTTGACCCCATAACTTCATCTCATCATGGGCAAGGTATTTTGATAAGAATCCCTGTGTTCCATTCTATGGGGCCAGCTAAAAAAAAAAAAAAAATCTCTGATACCTTTGTTGAAAATGAAATAAATTTTGGCTTTTTTTTTTTTGCAAGAATAAAAAAGTAACAAAGCCAACATTTATTGAACCTTCTATACATTATCTCATTTACCTCCTTGAAGAAAGACAACTATTATCATTATCCCCTTCTTGTGGGTAATGGAATTGAGTTCTAGGGAGGTTTAGTAACTTGCCCAAAGTCAGACAGCTACTAAGTGACAGTGCTGGAATTTGGACCCAATTTCTGATTGCAGAGCCAGGGCATATAAGAACTGCCTTGCAGGAAAGGAGGTAAGAAAATGTGCAAAATCACGAATTCTGCCTTTCTAAAATGTCATATTGAATTGGCTTTGAAAAATAAATCTATCTAACCTGTGTAAGCTCTGACCCTTTCCTCTCATAGTTATGTGAAGTCAGAGGGCTCGTTACCCCAACACGAAGAGCTGGCAGTGGGGTAATTAGGAGGTGCTTGTACGATGCCACTGCTGATTGCAAGCTGTGCTATTAGAGGGGACTGCTGCTCTCTGATTCAGAAGGAATCTCCTTGCTGCCTGTGGTTGTAGGGAAGGACAGTCAAATCTCCATAGCCTCTTGCTATTATTTAGTGTTAATAATAGAGATGACACAGGTTTGCTTTTCTTCTGTCAGGTCTTGTTATAGGTAATGGTGGCTGCCCTCATGACCACAATTATTTTGCAATAATGATCTGCTCAGAGTTCTCCCAACAGAACAGAAGTTCACCTGAGTCCTTCCTGTATTACTACAGACACATTGTCTGTGGACCACAGCACTTTTCAAAATGGTTTTACCAGTGGAAAAAGATGACATGTTAATTACCATCCCCCATTTTGATCATTTTGAGCAGCTGATGACTTCCATTAGACTGATTCTAGATATCTATTACCTTAAACACCAGCTTTTCAGATCAGAGGATACCTCTGTTGTATCTCTTGCTTCGTGTAGAGTCCCTAAATTCAGTATCCATTAAGCCCAAAGCCTCTCATCTCTGTCTCTGTGTAAGACATTCCTGGATTCTGCTTTTGATCTGCAGAAAATTAAACTTGTTTGTTTCGTCCATTTATTAGGTTAGGATACATTTATCTCTTCAGTCAGTCCAAACACAACTTGGTCAGCAAATCTATTTAGACCACTTTGAAATAGGACAGTGTATCTTTAGGTTTCTGCATCCCTGCAGGGCAAGTTTTCTTTAGGGGTAATTTGCATTCGTTTTCTAACTACAGTTTGCCTCAATTAGGACATACATGCTAGACACACATCTTATTCAAACACCCCATACGTTTTTATAAACAGCAGACTGGAATCATTAAGTACATCCAACTGCTGACATTTTTCTTTTGCACTGTTTGGGTAGATCCAACTTTTCCTACATAGGTTGTACATGGAATCTACTTCCATGTCCTTATCAGTGTCATGAAGATGTTTGGTTTGTTTCTGCATTAGTTATGGGTGTCTTGTACCATTCCCCGTGGTAACATGTGGTGTGTATACATGTATGTTTCCATATATATATAGGGGTCCCATTAATGCTCTGTCATCTAATGGAAAATTGATCTGGCATTAGCTTCATTAGGCCAGTAATGCTTCAATGTTGACATCCGTAGCAGTTTCCAAAGGGATTCATTATGACAGACTTTGCTTCAAATCAGACGGCCATGATGGCAGCTAGACTGCCCCATTGTGTAAACCCAGGTCCTAAAACCTAGATTTGCTTTGATATCCTCCACTGGGAGTGTGCCAACCTGGGAATTAACCAGTATAGCTTAATGTTTGGGGCAGTAGACATCAGACTCTGGACAAAATCTTTGGGGAAAGCATTAGACTAGTGGGCCCCCTATAAAAACAACAGTAACTTGTAGCCTTCAAGGGTTTATTGAGAACACAACCTCACAAATTTGTCTTCTTTCTTTGTTTTTGTTCACTGAGCAGTATATTAATTAATCCTGGAAACCATCTTAAGATCCAAGAAGGTACTTTAGGATTTTTCATCGCAAGTGATGCCAAAGAAGTTAAGAGGTAAGAGTTTATTTTCATCTGGCTTTCTTTCTGGCCCAGCCGTAGACATCTTGACCTCCTGAAAGTGGGCATACTTCCAAACATACCAGGCTCTAACCCCAAAGCTTCTTAACCTATCTACGGGCATCAAACAGTGCAGAGTTTTAGGAAGAAGAGATTGTGCTTTCAAATGCTTCCATGGACTCGTTTCACAGAGACAACTCCACATCTCTGAATTGGAATAATAAAATTTTAGAAATAGGAGGCTTAGTTGCCTACTCCTTCATTTTGTAAAGGAGAAAACCGAGGCTCTGAGAGCTGAGTGATTGCTCAAGGTCGTCTGATTTTTGATGACCCAGAACAACATAACAAATCAACTGGCTCCTTGTCTAGTGCTCTTTACTTAATATTATCTGGACAAATGTACTTGAGAATTGTCTGTTTTCTACTGTAAGTGCAAAATGGAATTTCAAAAGGTTTGGATAGGGTGGGCGCGGTGGCGCATGCCTGTGATCCTAGCACTTTGGGAGACTGAGGCAGAAGGATACCTTGAGGCCAGGAGTTTAAGACCAGCCTGAGCAACAGAGAAGGACCCCATCTCTACAAAAAATAGAGAAACTAGGTGGGTGTGGTAGCATGAGCCCATAGTCCCAGTGACTTAGGGGCTGAGGCAGGAGAATGGCTGAGCCCAGCAGTTGGAGGTTACAGTGAGCTACGATGACACCACTGCACTCTAGCCTGGGAGACAGAGCAAGACTGTGTGTCAAAAAAAAAAAAAAAAAGAAAAAATGGTTTGGATTAATTTCACATGAAATCTATCTGTGGCCGTCTAGGTAAGTGGCTGAAGTTGTCAGCTTCAATTGTTAAGCCTCTGTAGGGACAGCCCAGGATTTCGCTGGCCTCCATGTTCCATGACATTTTAATTAGTATCCTTAAGCCTCTGTGAGCAGCCTAGAGAACCATAGGGCTCTTTGCAGAACAGCATGAAATATTCTTATATTTGATCCTATCCCATGAACTTGGAAAAATTTACTAGGAGAAAATGTGATGCAAATTGTCAGACAGGTCACTCAGTTCAACAATAATATTACACGAAATATTTTAAGAGAATTATTAATTGTGAAGGTCTATATTTATTTACATAAGCCTATCGTCTTCATTTAATGAGTTCCTACTTAAAGCCAGACCTGTACTAGGTGTGCCACCTTCTTTATTGCTACCCCTCAAGTAACTCAGGAGGTAAGTCTTTCTAAACACCCAAGGCTTTTGTTTCCTTATCTGTAAATTTGAGATAAATGATTTATCCAAGGCCATGCTGCACAATCTGGGTTCTGTCATTTACAGAACCAGATTGGAACTGGTCTTTTCCTTTTGTAAAACCTGCTCTCTTTCTACCAAATTTAATAATATTAACACACTGTTATGGAGGGCTTACTATATACCAGCACTAAGGTACTACGTTTTCTGTATCTATGAACTCATTTAATTCTCACAGCAACCTCTTGAAATAGGTAGGTGGCATGGCCATTTCCTACTTTACATAGGAGGAAACTGAGGCATGGATTGTTTAACTAACTTTCCCAAAGTCACACGGCTAACAAGTGATAAAGCCAGGATTTGAAGCCAGGAAGTCTGATTCCAGAGCCTCTTAATTATTTGCCTGGGAGTGAGCCTGACATGTTAAACACAATGATGCTATATGCCAATGGATGCCAATGGTCCTTTTCTCCTCACCCACTCTAGCAAACTAGCCATACTCATTACAAAAGCTTTCAGGAAAGAGAAAATATAAGATGGAGAAGCAAAAAATATATATTAAAACTGAGCTCTCTAATAACTTAAATTTAGTTCTGCAAATTGGGAAAAGATTGCCATTATTCGGTTGTGGGAGAGAGACACCTCCCTGCCCAGTTCATCGAATCTCACTATTCTTCGGGTGCATCCTGAGAACTGGGTTCACCTGAGAAGGGAAAGTGGGGTGAATGGGGCTGAAGCCCCCTGCCTTGGTCCTCTGGAAAAGAAGCTTGTGCTCTTGTCCAGATTGTGAGACACAGAAGCGCGAAGCAACATCTCAGCACCAAGTACAGGAGACTGGGGAGCATAGTGGCTCCATATATCACATGTACCTCCCAGATAGCAAATATAACATGAAACTCCCATTTGTGTAATTCTATTTCCTATTGCATCTCTCACTAATGAATGTCACAAATACCAGGCAGTCCAAAAAACAAATTACCTCCTATATTAAGGAGAACAATATGTCTCATTTCAGTGCTTTATGATATTCACAAATACATGCTGACACAATCAGCTACAACACCAGCCTGCAATTTTCCATGGTGTGTGATGTGTCAGAGCAGATGCTGTCAGTTAGGGGATTTCAAATAGATGAAGACTGCAGAAAACCACAGAAAGGACATTGGAGATTTGAATGAAACTAAACAAGTTTTGTAAAAATAGTAAAGTAGATTATGATGATCCAGTATTGAGTTTGTACCCTCCACTGCAAAACAGCAACAAAAGAAATTTATGAATTCTAGCTCATAGAAACTTTCAGATGCAGTGTTTTAGAAAAAGAGGAGTGAAACCATCCAATTCCAGTCTTAAAAAGGTCACTTGGGGATGGGCATTCGGGCACTTGTCCTTTACTTCTTGCCACCAAATATTTTCATTTTTAAGTAATCTTGGAACATAGTCTTTATTATAGGAGTCACAAAATGGTGGCTCGTTGATTCAGTTTGGCTTGCAGATATGATTCTTTTGAGTCATACTTAAAAAAAAATAAATTAGTTGCCAAGGTGAAAAAAGTTGTGGGATTTTATATAAAAATCCTTATTACTAGTTTCTTCTGAAAAATTGGCAGACCCAACGATACTGGGAAACACTCTCAGACTCAGTCATTCATTCATCAAATATCTATAAGCCACCTACTGCTTAGAAGGCTCTATACAAGGTGCCAGGGAAGCAGTGGTGAACAATGGAGAGATGTCCCTGCCCTAATGGGGCTCACATTCTAGGGAGAAGAAAATTATAGTTTTTAAAAAATTAATGATCAAAGAATTAATGCAAGTGGGTCACTGATTTAGGTTGGGTATAAGTGAAGGCTTCTCTGAGAGGGTAGCGTTAGTGCAGAGCTAGAGACGAGGTTAAAGACCAACCATGCAAAGATCAGACGGGAAGAGAAGACAAGTAGGAAGAAGTCTACTGTGGCCAGGGACCCCAAGAAGGAAAGTGTAGCTGGGAGTAGAGTAGGGGACGGTGGGATGAGACGGGTTTAGAAAGAGAAGGGAGGCTGTTTCCTATACCACGTTATAAAGAGGTTTGGTTTGCTACAGAATGGAAGTCATGGATGGTTTTAAGCTGGGGGTGACGTGGTCTGATTTACCTCATTAAAGTCACACTCCCTGCATTGTAGAGAACAGGATTGAATGGAACAGGAGAGGAGGCCAGAGACTCAGAGACTATTGCATGGTGTAGGGGAGAGATGATGGCAGCTTGGGCTGCCCGGGGAATGGAGGTGGAGAGAAGTGGGTCCCACTCAGACTATATTTTGGGGAGTCCACAGAACCCACTGATGAACTGGGTAGAGGAAGTGAGGGAAAAAAGAGGAACCGAGGATGAAGCCTAGATCCGGGGCATAAGCAATTGGGTGGATGGTGATTCCATCTTACCAAGATGGGGAAAACTGGAGGAGAAGAAAGTTTTGGGTGGTAGGAAGCTGAGAATTCTGTTTGGGCTGTTAAGTTGGAGGTGTGCACCAGACGTGCACATGGACAGATCATAAAGGCAGTTGGATCTTAGAGTCTGGGGTTCTGGGAAAGGTGAGGGCTGGAGGTGTAAACTTGGGTGCTGTATCAGTGAGGGTCCTGTTGAGAAACAGACGTCACACTTCAGTGGGAAAAGGGAGGAGAGTTTTATGAAGGGACTATGTCGAGTGTGGGCAGGTAGTTAAGGAAAACCAGCAAGTGGTGCTGAAGCACCCCAGAGCCAGCAAGAGAGGGGAGCCACTCTCACCCTACATCTGCAGGGTCCAGGGGAGGGGGACCGTCAGGAGCTGGAGAGAGGGGCTGTGATGTGGGAATGAATGCCCGGCAGGAGCTTCGTCTTTCAGTAGAGAAGTGTCACCACCGCCATTTCATGGCCCAGTGGGGAGGGAGTCGGGGGGGTCACTGGGGTGAACTCCTCTCTTCCCACGCTCCAGGCTCCTGCCGGCCCTTCCCACTGGCCACACACAACAGGAAACCAGAGGACAGGAGATGAGAAAGGCCATGCTTGTGGGAGGCAGAGCTGGCCCTCTTGATGTGTGACGCAAGGTCACCAGCTGAAAGCTGTGCGTGGGAGGGGTGCGGTGAGCCGGAGAGGACGTGGAGAGGAGAGCAGAGAGAGTTGTTTTGGAGGGTGGGAAAGAAAGCACCAGGAGAATGGAGCGCATCCCAGGGGGGTGGGAAAAGGCCCCTGGAATCTGTGGCTGTGGATTTAAAGTGAGATCAGTGTGCTTTCTTCCCCGGCGACACTTGGTCGCTCAGGTGCAGGTGTGCGGTGAGGTAGGGACTTTGCCAGGTGAGCATGCCAGCAGCAGAGGTGGGTGGGGCAGAGATGGTGCTTACAGGGCAATGCCACTTGGCAAAGGTCAGCTAGAGCTGAGATGCTCTGTCTCCTCCAGTGGGGGGGTCACCTCGAGGTCACCTTGGACATGCCCCAGCCCTCACCTCATTTCATAACCTTACTCTCCTAACCCTGGAAGACATTACACTAAGGGAACTAAGCCAGGCACAGAAAGACAAATACCATGTGATCTCCCACATAAGTGGAATCTTTAAAAGTCAGACTCAGAGAAGCAGAGAGTGGAATGGGTTCCCAGGGGCTGGGGTGGGGGTGATGGGGAGATGTTGGTCGAAGGATACACCATTTAGGTTAGACAGGAATACGTTCAAGAGATCCACTGTACAACATGGTGACTGCAGAGAATAGCAACGTATCGTACACTTGAACATTGCTGAGAGAGTAGATTTTAAGTGCTCTCATCACAGAAAGTGATGAGCATGTGAAGTAATGTATATGTTAATTAGCTTGATTTAGCCATTCCACGTGTGTTCATATTTCAAAACATCGTGTTGTTTACCTCAAGTATATTCAATTTTTATTTGTCTGTTGAAAAAATTAAATTACAAAAAGGAATCCAGCTTCAATGCATGGGGTAGTCACACTTTATCTTTTCAACAGTGTGTCCGGCTCACCATCCTCTCGTCACATCATAATGGGTTTAAGACCCTGGGCTCTGGTGTCGGGCTGCCTGGATTTGCATCCCGGCTCTGCCTCGCCTAGCTGTGTGGCCTTGGGCAGGTCACTGAATCTCTCTGTGCTCCAGTTTCCTTATGTGTGAAACAGAGATGATAATCATATCTCCTTCAAAGGGTTGTTTGAGAATCAAATATGTTAATGTTTGTAAAATGCTTAGAATAGTGCCTGGTCTATTGCCTGTGCTCTGTAAATGTTAGCTGTTAGGATTGTTACCATTATTATCATCATCATTATTATTATGTGTTAGGGGCATCAAATGGGGGAGACAATGGCCAAAGGAAGTGGAAGCAAAGTTATTTTCCCCGATTTGGATGTTTTCTCCTTTGCTTCCCTTCCCGTTCCGAGGCACACCGGTTGGGTGCTTAGCCTCATTGCCACTCCAGAGAAGCCATCAGCCGGCTTTTCTTTCTTTGCCCTCGGCTGACAGCGGCCACGTGGAGAAGCAGTAGGGGAGGCGCTAGGGTAGGGCAAGTGCTGGACTTGGATTCGGCCCCAGCATGGGATGACTTTGAACAGGCCATGACAACCTCCTCCATGTACACATGAGGGCACTGAGTCCCAGAGATCTTGGCTGGAAGATCTCCAGGGTCTCTTCTGGATCCAACAGTCTTACCATTGGTTTCCAGCGAGTGCCAATTATAAATCCAAGTCCTGTGAAAAACATTAAAAGGTCAAGACTTGTGTTTATTTCTTCAGCCCTGGGCAGGGAAAGACCGCGTTTATCCCTGGCATTCAGTTCACGTTGGCAGGGGTAAAGATGCCAAGCCAAGGATTTGTTAGTTTCTGGATACAGAAGGTTGTAAGGTTGTTCCAATGAATTTTATCACCTCCCCATAACTGAAAGGACACAGGCCTCTTGTGCTGTTCTAGGTGCTTTGTTTTTAAGTAGTGCTCGAATGCTCTTATTTTGCCTCCTCCAGAATACTTTTGACACAGCCAGTGCCCTCTGGGATCGCGTATGGACACTTAGGTCAGATTAGGGGTTTTCTTGTTGATTGGTTCTTCCAGGACCCCTTCTACCCATCCACCCCTCAATAGCCTCTACTCATCCCAGTGGTCAGCTGAGCTTTGCTCTGCAGGAAGAAGAAAACCTTCACTTAGTACAAGTTTTCAGGGCCGGATAGTATGGGACCTGGCCCAGCCAGCTTTGGAGTAAGATGGGCTGTGAATTCCTGGAGGGGGTTGCTGGAGAACTGCCTGACTCGTGGCTTTTGTCTTTCCCTCTCCACCCTCCTCCCAGACCCTCTTTCACTTTGGCTGACAAGAAAAGGTGCTTCCAAAGTGACAAGGTTAATATTTTTATTTGACTGAGGAACGGCATACTTCTGCCCCCTTTAATATCTATTTGACCAGACTAAGGGGCTTTCAGAGTTGTATTTAAACCCCCCACCAAGGGCCCAGGGCTGATTGCCCGCGTGTTCCCACGAGCAGCATGGAACGCTGTTCCCAAAAACAGAAGATGAGCCAGCAGACGGACGCGGTGTGCCACATCAGCAACCTTTCTCCTGGTGCCTTTGCAAATGGAGGTTTATGAAAAGAAGCACTAACTCCAATCACAGAATTCTGTGTTTGAAATAGATGGTTTTGCAACAAACATTTCCGTCTGCAAACGTCTAAACCTTTCAAAAGATTAAAGGAAATTAGTGCTGGCGTGTTTCATTAATTTGGCACCACTGCGGAGGAAATGTGGTACTCATTTCACTTGGGTGGATTATGAAACGTGTCAGTTTTTCCATTCTTTTTCTCCAGGGCATTTTTTTACTGCAAGGCCTGTCATGATGACATCACAGATCCCAAAAGAATAAAAAAATGCGGCTGCAAACGGCGTAAGTAGTATTTCTTTCCCCGACCCGTCCCTCTCTCCTCCCTGTTCCCCGAATCCCTTTTCTTTCTCCTTTTCCTATTAGAGAAACATTAAACATCAAGAGTTTTCTTGAATATGTTTATGTTTCACCCAGCAGTTTAAAGAGACAGGAAATAAATGCCTGTCCTTGCTTTGTTAGAGCAGAGGATGAAAAATCACCACCCTCAACACCCAGGAGTGAACCTAGTACCTATCCTCACTTCCTGGGTGTAGGGGTGCCTCATCAGCTGCGTCCAGTCTGACATAGTCAAGTACGATGTATAAGAAGGAAGACAGCTAACACCATAGACGAGGGAGTGTTTTTGTATAGTGATTTCCAGTGGATGGGGCCACCAAGTCTACTAGGGTTGAGAGAGAAACTGAGTCTAAGAACTCTGTCTCCAAAATGGAAATTGATTCTCTTTCTATCTGGGATTTCTGCAGGTTTTAGTACCAAACACCAGAGTTGTCAATCATGATACCCTCAGACCATCCCAAGAAAAGAACTTTGCCATCGTCAATGAGCTTCAGTTGCCATTGTCCCAAAGGCTGACCTCAAGCGCTCTTGCTCAAGTACCACGGCTCTTTATGATAGGCTAGATTGGGCTCAGTAGCTTCTGACATATCCTGTCTCAAGCCCCTTCTAAAGCATTTTGCCAACAGGGCCTCTTGAGAAAGATGGGGTGAGTCAGGAACATTGGCTTGCAATCTCCTGAGATACCATGACTTAAAGTGGCCTTTGCTTTGGGAAGGCTGTGCCTTTTGCAGTAATTATGCTTCATTGCCTAATAGAAATTATTCTCAACCCTAGAGAAAACAACAGTAATGATGCCTTCCTTCCTAAAGTGATTTATTGTCTGAAAAGCTCCTTGGGATCATTGCTTTGATCCTCATCATAACCTTGTGTAATTGGCAAGGGGTGTTAGTAATCCCATTTTACAAAAAGGGGAAACTAAACTTCCAAGTTTAATGAGAGGATGAGATTGCAGACAGTCACACGGCCCGTGTACAGGGACCCAGGCTCGCCTGCAAACCTCTTTTGATAGTTGTTCTCTGAGTCCTCTAATTGTTTTTGCAGAAGGGAAGGGCGAGATGGGTGATCTTGGGTTGAGATGAGTAAGAACGTTTATGAAAGATCACCCCATAAAATACTTTTTCACAAGCAGAAACCAGACAGAAGAGCACCATTCCTGGGATCTGCCAGTGAAGCAAGGACCCTTTTCACTGCACTCCTAAGGGTGGGGGACACAGAAAATGTAAAACCAGTAAGACATAAATATTACTCTGCTGGTGCACAGGGAAGTTCCTCAATCTCCAGGGGGAATGCCCATGGGGCAAACTCTTGGTTTGGAGAAGTTTCTGTAGAAATCCTCTCAGGCTGGTCCCCAAGTCTGGGGCAGCTTAGGCCCACTGTTCTGCTTCCACCTTTCCCACTGACTTAACACACATGGTCCCCCTCCCCGACTCTGTCACCTTACTGAGTATTTATTTGTATCTCAGAACAAAAGACTCTAACTTCTTGGGACCTGAGAATTCCCTTATTCTGACAACCTACCAGGAAGAGCATCTAAGAGAGTGCAAGGCACAGAATACCCGCACTTCCTACCCAATTCCCCCAGACACCAGGACTCAGATGGCCCTTCCCACCAGGCAGCCGGCCCCAGCCCTGCTTGGTTTGCTGTGGACACAGCAGCACAGCCCAGTTGCCCAGCTGTCCTGGCTCATTTCCAGCAGAAGGGATACAATATTCCAAGGGTAGAGGCACGTAAGAGGGAGCAACACATCCAAGAGGGTGAACTCACCTGTAAGGAGACTGTCATAGTGAGGGGTTGGAAAAGGCGGGGGAGAAATTCACAACAGGATATCTGCCAGTGGCTCACCCCACAGGGGTATCAACGAAATGACAAGACTATGACTCACTTATGGATTCTCCAGTCACATATTTTTGAGTACCCGCTCTGTGGTGCTATTCTTAGTTTCGAGGATGGAGCCATGGACAAGGCGAAGCCCCTGTCCTCCTTAAATCGTCACTCCAGTGAACGGAGACAAACCATGATCGTGTCAAGAGTTACGTAAATTCAGAGAGAGCCCCATGCTAAGAAGAGAGAGGAGACTGCCTAAGGGTGAGGGGAATCTTGTGGGGGTGCTACTTTATAGCTTCGAAGGTCAGGAAGGCCCCCATCGGGAGGTGACATTGAGTCTGAGACCCAATCTAGGTAGGGCGAAGAGCAACGGCAGCAATGAGCATGTAGTGTTTGGAGACGTCTCTGACTCTTGTTCTAATACTGGAACATCCCTTATAGGACACAGCAGTGAAACACGGCAGACAATTTGTAAAGTCCCTAGAAATTAGGATTTGGCCTCTAGAGTATTTTTCCATCTTAGTTCCAGGCAAGTAAACGGTAGTGGTCAGCGGTCGTTAGCTTCATCCTGGAGGGAGAGGCACATAAGTGTTTGAAATAATTTTATTCTCTTCCTTTCCCTTGAAGTGGGTTGCCCTAGTGAAGGGCATGATGTCCCATCATGCACAGCACAGATTGCTGCAAAAGGCCTGCTGCTGGCCACGCCAGGGCGACACGTCTTGCTCTCTTCTCTCTGCATCCCCCACCCCTTTCCCCAACCTTGGGCTCCTCATCTCCCAGAGGCCCTTGGCTATGAGGTTAATATTTGATTACAGCCAGAATTATCCAAATGTTGTTTTTCCTAATTAAAAGGCCATAGCACAGAGGGCAGAATGCAGCTGTGTGTGTGGAGCGAGGGGGTGATTAGAATGAAATTAATTATTGAACAGAAACCTCCCCATGCAGGTCAAGTGAGTGAGGAAATTGGAGAAGATATGTTTTGGTTTCAAAGACACCTCGATTAGAAGGCGGTAGGATGGTTAATAATGCATTAGAGGGTTCCCGTGCTGTTGGATGGACATTGCCTGGTGCCCTGTAAAAGTTGGAGAGGGCAGCAGACCCATGTAGTCACTTGTCCAAACCTGTTAGTCCTGGTACTAATAATTCACCTGGAGTGATACATTCCATGAAAGCACAACTACTGACAGTCACTGGCCTTACCCACAGCTCCTAACCCTTCTCCCCCAACCCATTCTTCCCCTGCCTCCCCCACCCCTACCTTCCTATTCACTTTTAATCAGTAACCTCCAACATTTCATGTTATATTATCTGGAGAAATACTGAGTGTGGACATTCCATTTCTGGAAATCCTGTGGTAGTATAGTTTAACTTTTGCATTTCTTTCCATTTCTTTGTAGCTCTCCAGCAAGGAAGAGAGTCCAATTCAGCTGTCTGGCCAAGGAACAAGCTCTCAGGGTCTACTATTCACCCATTTTCTTTTTCTGTATAACAAACCTGGTCTAATGATTTACATTTTTTCCCCCCAGCCTCTAAAAGTTTGCCAAAGGATGGACTCCGAGGGGACAAGTCATATCTAGATTGATGTGTTTGAAGGAATTTTCTTTAACTTCTAATCGTTGACATATCTTTGATTTATTTTTTTTTCTCTTTGCTGCCTTGGAATACGGCCCCTACTCTATTTTAACTGCACACTGGTAGTGATATATTGTGAGTAAAATGGGTTCCCAGCAGCCCAGAGTCCAGTTCCCCCTGTCTTTCCCTAGAAGAGATACTTCTTTTATTTTCTGTACAGTTTTAGTTTCTTTTTTACTTTTGGTATTTATGTTGCATGTAGCAGTGACATCATGCCCCAACTCCCTCATCCCCCAACGCAGTCTGCAGAGTAGCCTGGAGATGGAGCGTCTGCAGGGAGCCCACTCTCCGTCCATCCACCCCAGCCCCCAGCTCTGGCTAGCTTCCGGAACTGTCTTATTTTTCCACTTAAAAATAAGACCTTGACAGCAGTGTGTTTCTCTTGAAGGCTTTGTCTCAGGACTTTTAAGGGACACTGATTAGGCTGAGGTAATTACCACTATGGCTCTAGATGCCTTGTCAGTTGGGGTCCTTGTCATGCTTGCCTTTGACAAATTATACTTGGTCTCCTCCACTACTGAGCTTGAATTCCTCTCCTGAAGGAAACACGTATGCCACATATATATTCCTCTGTTGTGATATATATGTGATATGTACCAGTACTCTATATGTAAAAATGTGCATTTTTATATATACAAGTAGAGATAATTCACAGAGAACTGTATTTATTATAGTATATGTGCTTCTATATATGAGAAAGCACTGCTAGAGAATTAACTGGAGACTCAACTTAGAGACTGTAAATACCTAAACTGCATTATTGGAGACAAGTATTTCCACAGTGGTAATTATTTCCTATAGTCTATGAAGTTCCCTTGCTTTAAAATAAGTTTCTTTTTTAGTCAATACCCAGTAGGACACACCCAGTTCCTCTATGAGTGTTAGTTAGGTATCTTCGAAGATCAATTCACTTGTTTAAGATAGAAAAGATGATTCAAGGAGAATGTTCCATTTTATCAATGAGCTATGTAGATGTCTCAACAAGTCAGTGCAGGTCTCTGAGCCTTCAAGTTACTCAAGGAGTAGGATGCCCTCTCACTCAGTTAAGATGTGGCCATTGAGGAGGAGCTTTTAAGGCCAGCAATGTGACTACAGCAATGCTGCTCTCGGTGGTACCAGCAATGAGCTTTGGGTCCTTACTCATGTACATAAGACTCCACTGAAAATGAGACCCAACCTGTAGAACATTTCAGTCCAATGGCTGTTGGAGAAGATATTTCAGCACTCGTCCTTTCATGTTCCTTTGCAGCGGAAGAGGCAAGTTGATCATCTGATTTTGGCTAGTTGTCAGTGTTTAGAGGGTATAAATTGCTCAATGGAAAAACAAAGAAATGACCTTCTTCAATTCAATGCACAATTCTGCCAAAATAGACTCTGCGGCTCCCTTCACCTGCAGGACCCTTTTAAGGATGGATTGAGGACATGACCCACTTTCATACCTGCAGAGCTACATACTATAGCTAATCCTCCTCCAGAATTGGAGGGAAAATGTGATGTCAATCAGCAAACAACTCCAGTACCAAATACTTCTGCCTTCCCCAGCCACGGTACAGTTGTTGAGGGCAGAATCACTTAGCTCTGTGTGCTCTGTGCTGCTGACATTAACCAGCTTTTTCTTTCTCCTCTTTCTGTTCTTGGAAAACCACCTGGAAGACCTTTCTTCTTATTCCAGAAGTTAATGGGAGGAATTTTGCTTAGTGAAGACATCGTTCCTCATTTATAGGACTTGAGGGAATGTTCTCTGATCTCCAGTGCCGTATCAGTTGCCTCAACCTTAAACCTCAGTGGACTTTTTCTTCCATGGATATTTTCATTGGTAATTTTAGTTGCTGCAGAGCACATGAAAAGCAGCTCCAGGGTTCATGATTAGAAATAATGCTTCCTTCACTGGACTGATTTTAAAAGTGAGATTGTGTTCTGAGAAGTATCTATTAACTGAGTGGCAGATTTTTTTTTTTTTCCTTCCACACCAGTCTTCCCTTGAATTAGCTCCATTTGAAACCTAAAATATTTGTCCCCGGCAGTTGGAAAACTCCACCTGGGCCTCTCAATCCAGCACTGCTTTTCCTGCCCCTTCAAATCCACCCTGGAAATTAAGATTCTGCAATTGGAAATTGGTTGACAATTTGGTTGCTGATGCAGGAGGCAGATGGTGCTGAGAATAGGATGGAATCCAACTCTCCCTTCCATTCCAGGCTTGGCTCCGAAGTGCCAACCAGCAGAGAGCAGCCGATTGTCAGTCTGACTCAAGGAAAGAGCAGTAACTAAGCTACATCTGCAGCGGCCACTTCCCTACAGGTTTCTCCTCTCATGACCAGGACCTTTGAAAGTAGAGGCAAAGTCCAAGAGCACGTCCAAGAAATCTTTCCATTTTAAATCCTCAAGAGTAAACAGACAATGTTGGTGACATCCATTAGGGAAATACTTCTCTTTTGTCTTTATAAATAGCACTAGGAAGTCATAATGGGAATATTCGTTGATTATCCACTTTATTGTGGTGAAGAAAAGCACATGAAAGCTTTTTAAGCTTTTTCTTAAATTGTGAAACTGCTGGGGCCGAGTTCTTTGGAGGAAGGTGAGACGCAGGGTCTAATTCTTGGCAACCACATAACCTCTTTGAATCTGTGGCCCTGGTCCAAGAACAAGAACGTCACGATGTGGGCCAAAGAGAAAACTGAGTCCCTGGAGCCGTATATTTCTGCTTTCCCAGAGTTAAGTCGGCCTATGGGGGCAATTAATCGAGCATAAAGTTCCAAGAGCCCTAAGACAGAATGACAAGTAGCTACAGTATTCACACCTGCCAGAGACACACTCTTGTCTGTCCCCTGTCCCAGGAAGCTGCAGCAGGGCTTTGAAGAGACCCAGTCAGCTGGTGCTAAGTAGTCCTCTGCTGGCCACAGCTGCAGAGCCAATGTGCTTGCCAGTTGCCAGTTTGACCACCCTAGGACCATCTCCCAGGACCTCTCATCCCTTCATCCCTGCTGCCCCTAAACATCTGCTGTGGATCGAGAGAAGCCATTGAATTGAAATGACACTGCACATATTTCAATTCTTAGAGACAGCAGGGCCCTCTTTCTGCTCCTTACCCAGAAAACCTAGTTCTGGTTGCCTGTGAACTAGCTGCTCTTCCACACTGATCCACTAGATGTCCTCATAGCTCCACTTTGTATCCCCGTTGTCATCCTGGGGAAACCTTTCCTGAGGATTGGGATTTGGGAAGGGAGCCATGGTTGACTATGTGAGAAAGAAAATCAGCAAACACTAAAGGAGAGAGGACACTTGAAGTGGCCAGACAGTAGATAAGAAACTTACTTCTGTTTTAAATACATAACGAAGTTGCACTTTGAAACCGAATCTTGGGAGTTTTAAGTGGAACTCTGATACCTAAAATTAACCTTCTAACCTAAATCAGTCTAGAAAAGGAAACAATCACTGAGAAGTGGAAATTAAATACCAGCAGTTCTGAATATCCATGATTCACTGAAACAAAAATAAAGGATTAGGGATCCAGAGAGAGTTGAGGGAGATGAGGGGTGATAATGACCACATTAGGAGGTCCACAACTTAATTTTAATATAATTTTATTTTATAACTTGAGAGTATCATTTTACACACAGAGTTTCCAAATCTTCTGGAACCTCTATCACTGGGGAGGAAAATCTTCATCAGTTTTTAGTTAAAGAGTTTGTTTGCAATTTATATAATGGCCCAGAGGAAATCTCTTCCTGGCTGGTCCACAGAGCCTTTGAGCGTGATGGATCATTCCTCCACCTGGGAGTTCAGAATCAGCCTTACCTGTTAAGAAAGTGGACCCCAAAGTATATAGGTGAAGACATCTGACAGGGAGTCAATGGAGATGGACTATTGCAGAAGTAGAGAAAAAGAGCCACCCCACCAGTTGGTGGCATCTCGATCTAGACATTGTGATTCATGAAGGTTTGTCAACGTGTGGGTCTCAGTTGTTTTTTTAACTGTTTGTGTCTTGTCTTAGAGACTCTCATTGGTCATTCTTGGTGATTTTTTTTTTTTTTTTTGAGTGTGTGTGTGTGTGGTGCTATTTGTTTGTCTTTTGAGATTTCTATTTTGCATTTGGTGTGAGTGTAAAAATGACTGGGAAGGAATGACAAGTAATGGCATGTTTTCTTTTTTATGCATATGCTGCTTTGGAATGTGACTGCTTATAATTAACAGTTAATCTTCTTATAGCAAATGGTTTTTTGCTGCTTCGATTACCAGTTTCAGCCTGTTCCTGCATGCTAACAATATGAAATTTTAGAACAATGCATGGTCTCCAGAACAACTAACAATGACAGTTGCAAACAGTCCCTGAGAGCCACTGGTTTGATGCTGTGTTTCCTCCTGAACTCTTATCAAGTAGGAGGTTTACATCACCCATTGTGACGTGTTTTCCTCTGACAAAATAGTTTCGAAAGTTATCCCATCCCCGTCATCCCTCCCCTCGTCCTTAAAGATGATATATTTATAAGAACTTTCTTTCCCCATAAATGTGTCAGATTCTATTATTGTATATAAACCCAAAATGGCAGTATGGAAATGAAAACCAGGGACTGTTGCTAATGAGAAGCATAGCATTTCAGAGTTTGATGGGCTTCTCTTCTGCTACAGCATTTGATTAAAAAATTTTTTTCAAAACAATTTATCTGCAGTGAAACAAAAAATCATCCCCATTTCTCTCTTATGTGTAAATAACAAATCAATATTTCCAGTAAAACAACTAAGAAGGAAAAATCAAGGGAATCGTCTCCAAGTCGTATGCCAGATCTGGATGCATTTAAGATAAATTTATTTTCATGTCTTCAATTGAAGTTCCCCCTTTGTTGACTTCAGCCATTGCTATTTGTTTGGAATGTCTGGGCATTCACACCAGGCCTTCTAAATTCCTCTGATTCAAATGCTATAGTGGAACTTTTTTTTTTTTTTGGGTAAAAGCTAAGCTCAAAGGAATGATCTACCACCCATTGAAACAGGGCTGGGGCTGCATGACGACCTGAACAACAGACTAGCTAGGATGCTAAAAGAACATGTCACTAAAAATGTGAGCCCAGTTTACAAGAACGGAGTTGCTGCTGAAGAGATCTCTCATTCATCTCCCCCAGTGCCTGTTCTTCACAATCATAACGTTACCCTTGCTTGACAAATATACTGTATGGCAAGTCATAAAGGTCTTAGAACAGGACTTGACCCATTTGAGAGATTTAAACCCCTCTTCCTGGTGACTGTAACATTCAAACAGGGCAAAACCACAAGCCATATTTTAAAATAAGAGCGCAACCATTCTCTACAAAGAAAAAGAAAGGTGGAGGGGAGGATGACTTTCCAAAGAGAGGCTGTGGGCACAGGGAATAACACCTCTCCAGTGTAGGTTTACTGTTTGGCTGTGATGCTTGGAATAAATACGGATTCTTCTCCCACCTTGTGAGAGAAGCAGGCTGGTTCATGCTAAGTGATAAGCAAACATGTTTGCCTGTTGTAGCATCAAAATGAGGTACAAAAAGTTTCTCTTGTACTGAAATATAAATTGGCTTGAAGGGTAAAGGTGAAGGGCATTGGAAACTTCTGCGGTGACTTCCAGCAACGTTTGCAGGTTAGCCCCCGGGTTGGATCCCCATGCAGTGCATAACCGACGATACCAGCTTTAGAAGAGCTGTCAGTGCTGCGTGCAAAGCCCCGTAAGATAGTTCACACGGGACCTATTCTCTTATTTCATGTTTTATAATTTTTAATCTATTTTTGGCCAATGTTTTCTGTATAGGAAAAAAAAAGTATGATTGGTTAATATCCTGATTAAACCAATATCCTGATTGCTTTCTGAATTTCTGGTGGGTGGGGAGAGAAAAGCAGATGTGATTTTTATATTCTCTGAGCTTTAAGCAGAAAATACATCCACGAGTAGCTAAATGCATTCCAACAGGCCAACATCTTACATGCTTTGGGCGATTTCTTATTTGTGAACTGCCTTTAATGTCAAATCTGCAGCGTTAGTCTTGAGTAGCTGCATTTCTTACATGGACAGATTTGGATATTTGTTCTGTCAAGAGTAAATTTGAATTCCTGTAGCCATCATGTAAACTCACTCTCGGGAAGTTCAGCAAAGGCATCCTCTGATTCTATATTAACACGTAATCGTTTCACATCTAATTTGATGAAAGCTTGTCCCAGGCTCTCTGCCTAGTGCCCAGAAATGGATGGAAATTAGAAAGCCTACATATGAGATATTTTTGCATCTTGCAAAAACCATTTATTGTACCAAATAAGCAATTAATTTAACTGATTGGCAGTGTGTATATTTTGTCCTCCTGTATTTAATTGTGCCAGGGGAAAAATGTTGGTTACATTTTTGCTGTCTGTAATTTGCTCTTCTTCTCACCCAAGAACTCGACTGTATTCAGCCATGCCCTTTTCCTGTGGTCACCGCCTTACCTAGGGGACAAAAATAATCCGCAACAGCCTTGGGGGACGATAAAGGCAATTTATATTTTCACTGCTTTTTTGATGTACAACCAAACTGTTATGAACAATCACTCTGCATTTTTTTTCTGGGTCAAGACTGTTAACGTGAACTAAGACCTGTGTTCAATCCCTTCAGCTCCCTTCCAGCTGCCTGGCTGTGTGTGACCTTGCCATTAACTGCCACTCTTCCTCTCCTCCCATCCAACCACATGGTTATAGCCAAGATGTCCATCTACAAGAGAATGAGACGGGCATGTTGTTTTGATTGCGGACGTTCTGAGCGTGACTGCTCGTGCATGTCAGGCCGTGTGCGTGGTAACGTGGACACCCTTGAGAGAGCCTTCCCACTTTCTTCTGTCTCTGTTAATGATTGCTCCACCAGTTTCCGTGCCTGTAAGTTTAACCTCGACACACGCAGTTCCGTGTCTGTGCTGTCTGTGGTACTGTCCCTGTCTTGTGCTGTGCCCTGTGGTTCTGTGAGTCAGTCGGGGCTGATGTTTTCCTCCCACTGTGATCTTGTATGTGGTCATATGTCGCCCAGCTGCCTGTGTCTCTGTGTCTGTGTGGGGGAAGGCCTCCCTTCGGATTTTAAGTCATTGTGCTTCTTGCAATAGCGTGCAGGACTGTGACATTGCAGTCGTCCTCTTCTCCCCTTTAAATAAATATAAATGGAAATTAAAGTGACGGCATATCACATACTATATTAATATAGAGGTATGTGGAAATGTACCTCTTAATATTTGGGGAATGGCTATAAATTGGATTATATCAAAGGGAGGAAGGAAAAGCATGTAGTGAGAACAAGCTAGCTCTAGTGTTAAGTTGCTTTTAGTGAGCTTAGATAGTTTCTTAGATAGTGTCCAAAATATAGCAGAGTTTCAATGCAGATGGGTGTATATTTTTTCTTTTCTTTCTTTCTTTTTTTCTTTTCTTTTTTTTTTTTTTTAACCGTGTCTCTCTAACCTGTATCTCATTCCTCCAGTACCAGATTTTCTCCTGTGTTCTGGAAAGAGTATTCTAAATCTGCCAACCTATGTAGGCTGGTGGGTTCTAGAACTTTCTCCAGAAAGGTGATTAATTCAAAGGATTGTTCCATTAATGTCTTTTATTTTTCCAACAATATAGCCTCTGTTTAACTAAGGTATCAGGTGGCAATCGTGATCCCAAATAACAACAAAAAATGCAAGTCGTGAACCTCCATGATTTCCGTGAGTGCATGGCACAGGCCTCTGAGGTCGGTCTTCTTTGTCACGCGCAAGCTCGGAGATGTTAAAGAACCTATCAAGGTCATGCAGCCAGTGGCTGGAAAGGCCGAGGTGTGCCTGATTCCTGAGACGCCCTTCATCCTTGTCCTCACGGTGGACTTTACTGATGTAGCTCATGGGTGAGCTGCAGTTTGAGACTCTGGGATTGTGAGTGCTTGTCCAAGTGCAGAAGAGGTTGTGGTTCCACTCGAGGACTTGGATGCTCTTAAAGTATGACTGTAACCTTGTTTTCACATTTTTGGTAGCATAGATGGTAAGAGAGAATTCCTGTTTCTGTGCTTCGTCCCTTCCTTTTTAGAGCACCCGGTACATTTATTGGTGACCATATTGCCATCCATCCTCTCCCCTCATAAGTGGCCAGAGCTGGTTCAACCAGACTCTCACAAGCGGGGGTTGGTTTACACTGACGTCAAGGAGGAAGAAGAGCACTTAGCTCTTGCGCATTTATTCCCATGGAAAATGAACTTGCGTGACTCACATGTGCAGTGTTGAAGCTGGTCCCAGCACAGTGCGCCTGTGTGTCTCGCGTCACTGTGTGCCATCCCAGGTGCGTCAATGTTTAAGGCTGGAGTTCAGGTGTGAGGCGTGGTCTATGCATCGAGCTTGTCTTAGCGGCATGCGTTTGGAAAACTTTGATGTAGAACCAGAGAGTCGTCTTCTCTGATTTACGATTTCCTGCTCCTCCAGAACAATGCCAAGGTACAAAATTCATTTAAAAGGGAAACCTAATGGGGGTTGCATTGAGAGGAGTTTCGAACTGCCCCAACCACATTGGCCTAAAATCTTGGAAAGGAAGTTTCTGTTAAAATCCTTACAGATGCCGCCGTCTGAACCCTTATCCCTTTAGTCTCCCTGTAAGAGTTCTCTGTAGTTCATATGCCACGAGCAAGATGACCTAGGTCACAGCAGCACAAAGAACTTGTCTGTCTGCAGTGTGCAGCAAGACACCGGGTTCAAGGCCGACGCTGGGGAGGCAGAGCAGAGGGGTGCCGAGGTGGCCCCATTTGGCCACATTTCTTTGATTGGTGGTGGTGAAAGTAACTACCAGCCACCTGGGTTACCCTTCTGCCTAACACACAACTGCTGTTCTCAATTAACTCCTAGGCTCTAAAACCTTGGCCAAAGATTCAGTGGAAAAAGGGAAGAAGCCACTCTGGCTCAGAGCTAGGGCCCCATGCTCATGTCACATCTTGGCACTGGCTGACAACACCAATCGCAGCAAACCCTGCATCCCCTGCTTGGGGCTCATGGTGCCCAGTGTATGTAATTATGATTTTATTCAAGAGAAACCTTGATTAGAGGAATTTCTCAGCTCTGCAATTTAATCCAAGTGTTGCTGGGGGCCAGGAGAAGAAACACTTGGGGTGGCATTGTCCCATCCTCTCAGAAACATTCTGAGCATAATATTCTTGTCCCTGCGCCTCCCAAATCAGCCCATGGCATGGAACACATGGAGCTTTGGGCTGTATGTCCCAGCCTTAACTGGTATTGACAGCTCAGGGGGAGGTTTGCCTTCTCTGTTTCATCAGTCGTCACTCTATCAAACAAAAGCAGATTTCATCCGTCCCTGTGTGAGACCACTCACCTTTGACCATTAATAATAAGTTAGAAAAATCCATTTCAATTTGAGCCCCTTCATGGGCCCACATAAGCCCTTCTTCTCCAATTAAAAAACGTCTGTCTCTACGCAGAATTCCACTGGCAGCGCTCCAACAGCGGTCCCCGGGCGTCCCTTGCTGGTGGTGTGGTTGGGTGGTGCCCATTTGACGGAGCGCACGGACTCCAGAGCAGCGGTGGAAGTGGGCTTTTCATTAAATATGAGCAGATGTGAAGTGTAGAGGGTTTGACAATTAGAAATGGCAGGAGAAGGGCCCTTGAATCAAAGTGAGGTCAGATGGGCGGATCAGATTACTTCTCTTACATTCTTTAGTTGTTCTGAAAATCATTTTGAATTAGTGTCAGCAGAGCCATGATGGGTTTTGCCCTTTGTCTTTTATGCTAGGACTGTATTGTTTCCCAAGACACTCATTAAAGGTCATTATACTATTATGGAGCTTGCTTTGGTCGCAGTTTCCCAGTTAAGCCAATGTGCTTTGGAGACCGTCTAATTTATTTCTCTCTTGCCTTTCGTCTCCCTCCTTACTCTTTCTTTTCTTATAAGGGAAAAGATTTCCGTTTTCAAGGGACGTTAAATTGAAACACAAAGTCCCATTATGTGTTTTCTGAAGTGGGAAGAGAAGTAGCTGGTTCCCAGAGGAGCGGTAATATATTAAAAGTGTTCACACAGTTCTAAAAACCTGCCTTCTAACAGCAGGGTCTGCCTCTGGGCACACCTCTCGGTGGAGGTGTGGCCCATTACCGAGGGTCAGGTGTTGTTAAGTCACGTGCTGTTATAACAGTCGTCCTCTTCTGTTGAACTTGGAGGAGATGTAAGGCCGGACTGTATTGACAAAAAGACCTTCAGAGAGAAAGGATTAGTTTAGAAAAGACAAAAAAAAAAAAAAGTGTCAGAAAGGTACAGCAGATAGCGACCAATAGGATGCATTGCGAAAGGATTTTAGTTTTGGCGAGACTGAATTGTTCAATAGGATAGACTGGAATCAGTGCACATGGCACCATTTTCTGATCATCATGATTTTTATTTCCATTTCAGATTGTCCTGGGCAGGAGTCCTAGCTCTCTTAAAAGACACTGGGATTGTACGGGCCCTGGCTGTTGTCACAAGTAGTTGTGTTCTAGCACTATCCAATGTAAGACAGTGTACCTCTGGCAATATACATGCACACATGGAGACAGCTTCTAATCAGTTCCATTTATTCCCACTATAATTTGGTAACACGGGCCTTTCTCTCTCTTTAGAAGTGTATTCTCGTTCTTCCCATTTTGCCTGAGCTCTGATTGCTAAGTGAGAGGGACAATTAAAATTATGTGGCAGTGACGACGCAGGACAGTATTGATTGACACCCTGCGGAGACCTGCCTGACTTGATTCTGGTTGCAACCGTCAGTAGCCCCGGCACAAACAAATTAGCATGTGGTGGAAGAGCAACAGACCTTTAGATTTGCACTTGGAACCAGTCTTAGCTAAAGTACACGTGTGATCACTCACACAAACCTTTCAATTTACTAATAGTTTAAACCTGCACAATTACATGTAACCTTTTGAAAGTGACTGTAGCTAATTTTAAATTATACATGACTTTTATTTGGGGTATAAATATAATACAAGGAGGCATTCGACCCCAGTGCTGAAGCCGAGAGAAGTCCAATATGATTAGGGTGAAGGGAGACACACCAAAATCAGTTTAGTGTAATCTTGAGTCTTGTCAGATAATAAACAAAAATCAGCTTATCCGAGTAGCCTTTGGTTTGTACAGGCAGAGAATTAACATTGTCAATAGAACTAAAGTCACTCGAGTGAACTAATGGCATTTTGAAGTACATAAAATCAGATACTGGGGCAGAGGGCGGAAACAGTTCTAGGAAAATGTCTATAATAGGATGCACCCTATCTGGACAGTCTCCAGCACCTATTAGAGGGAGATTTAATTTAGTAATCTGCATTTAAAAATCAACCCCTCATAATTATTTCTTTCCTTTTGTGTATAGTTTTGGGTGACTTCCTCAAACTCTCCAGTCCTAAATTTAATTCATTTATTTCACTTCTGGGCCCTGAAACCAATGACAGCCTCTTCCGTATACCACAACCAGTGAGAGTAAGACAGACGAGTGCCAGAGGACACTAAGCACAAATCAATTTAATCATAGTTTTTTATGTATTTTTTTTAAGCCCTTTTATCTGGGTCTCCAGTTTCTCCCATTTCCTCATGCGTGTCTTCCTGGTGTGACCTCTGTCCTTCCGTCTTCTCTCTCTGTCAATATCCATCACACACATTCATACCAAACACTAAAGGAGCCTTTGGATTCTACTCTGACTCTTCAGCTACCCCTGGCCCATGCAGCCTGATTTGGCCATTGGTACTTCACTGCAGGAAGTGGTATCCTTTTTGCCATCCCATGGGGCCAAGACGACTAACGCACCTGGTAGGGGCCTCTCAGGGCGCTTTTGTTGGTAGCGGGCAAGGCAACAGAAGCTAAAGCCTCTCGCTTGGTTTCTGTAGCCAAACTGCAGTGGGTTGGCTGGAAGTATGCCTTGCTGTGGGCTTTAGGTCACTGTACGCCGTGGTCAGCATTATGAGGCCAAAATCATGCTTAGGCAAAAATTGACTTTTGAGAAGAATCCTTTAAGTGGCCTCTCTCTAAAGAGCTCCAAGCAAACCAGGTTTTCGTCCAGAATAAATAGCTGTTTGTTTCATTTTAGTGTTAGGTGAAGCAGTTGGCTTGCATTTGGGGACCTCATTGTGCCTCTGTGCCCTCAAAAAGAATAAAAAAGGATTGTTGAATTCCTTAAGATAAATATGCTCTGAAGAGGTACCACATAGAGGTGAAAGGAGAAGGGAACAGTAGGCAAAAGGCAGCCAACTTTTCAAAAGAAATTTTTTGCAACAGAAGTGAGAGACAAGAAGTAGAAAGGTCAGCGTGAGGGGAGATGGCAGGGTCCTTTGTGTGTACCCCATCCCTGGGACACCTCTCTTCCCAGGGACACCATACTCTAGGGAGTCTCTCGGCTCTTTAAGGACAAACTAGGAAAGATGTCGGCATGCCACACATAAGCCGAGCAGAGGTCCTTATGCAAGGTGACATGGAAATTATGTTTGCATTTTCATTTCAGGGCAGTGGCCGGTTGTCAGGATACTCACCCTGACAGTTCCTACCACCGGGCAGCGGGTTCTCCCTCTTACCTCCGCTGCGGAGGGCAGACGTGGCGGTAGCTCTCCGTCTTCCCCCCTCCTCCGCTATCTCAGGCGGCAGATGCCACGGCCAGCCTGCCTTCCACTTCAGCCTTCCTGTCAAGGCTCTGCCTTGAGCCCAAATCCTGACCTTTACTGTATGAAATAAAGTCCTGATGAACAAGCAGAGGTTTGAATTAGAGCAGGCTCGGAGCAAATGTCAAGTCCATCTCTGCCTCCTTCCTCCACCTGCACCAGGAGCCTGCACGAGACCCAGTCTGGGGTTTGCAGCGCCTCAGGCTTTATGGGTCTGGGGAGACATAACTTATTAACAAAGAGTTATTAAATTTTTATCAATTTTACAACACAATGTAAATGCCTCCTATGAATCTACATTGTATTCATTATCATTTAAAACGTTAATTAAGTCAAAGTTGCATTTAATTTCTCTCTAAATGGGCCTCTGGGAAGAGGCTTTTAGAAACATCTGTGGGAGCGTGCAGCTCAGGAAGCGGGAGTCCCCCCCGCCTGCAGTCAGGACAGCCCCCTGAGCTGATGGCTATCGCGTGTCTGTGGCTAATTTGGGATGTGATTGGGCACTGTCTCAAATTAGCATCAGACCAATAATGGTGGACAGCCACTCGAGAGAGGCTCGTGGGGCCGTGGCACAGGCTGTGCTCAGTTGAGCCTTCAAATCCCATCCAGACAGAACGGGCAGTGGATCTGTGCTCATACGGCGCCCATCATTTCAGCTGGATACGTCCTTCATGTGAGACGCATGCTTGTCATCTGGCCCGGCGAATGTAGGACATTTGCCAGCATGTGCACAGGAATGATCTTAGCATTTGGGGTCTTTGACTCTAAGTCAAGCCTAGAAGCCGTAAGCACAGAGCAGCCGAATGGAAACCATTTTCAGAACGGAGTGGATGTGGAAACTATAAACAGGTCACGCTCACTGGTGAGGAAAGACGAAGAGGGAGGCATGCTAAGATTTGCTGAAAAATTGCTTTCCTATTCTGAGGCTAGGGTGATGTTTTGTCTTATCTGAGCACAGGGGCGCTACCCAAACACCTGTAATTATTAATGTGTACTCCATGCCCCAGGAACTAAAGCTTGTTAATATGGTGGTGCCAGGAAATGGCCGGTTAGTTAACTTAGATTCATGTTAGGACTAGACTTAGTGTGGTCTCTACTCTTACTATATGCAAAGTACTCTGCCAACACGGGAAGAGTGTGTGTGTTGTTGAATTTGGTACTTATTTATAGTGTTTGCTGCAGTGAGGCACTAGTCTATGTCTTTGACACTTATTAATTAATCTTATGAGGTAATAACTGTTATTTGCAGTTGAGGCAATTGTACACCGAGGCATCTGCAAAGCACCCCATTTACAGATGAGGCAACTGAGGCCCAGAGGTTAAATGATCTGCCAAGGGTTGCACCTCGAGTAGGTGGTACAGCAGGGACTTGGAGACAGGCCGTGCGTCTGCGCAGTCTGTGGAGTGAGTTAACGTTCCCACTTAGTTGAAGAAGACCCATAGGTCAGTTCGTCTCCAAGGAATGAGAAAAAGATGGGATTCCAGTAATGGAACTCGAGACAATGTGGGGAATGCTGGAGCCCCCTGCAAAGCAGCTGGTCACCCAGGTTGGCTGGAGTTCAAGACTTGCTCAGGAGAGTGCAGGGAGAGGAGCCCCCCAAAGGGTAAAATAGGGCCCTGTTACTGTCGGCGCCAGGCTAAGGGTTTTGCTAGTCTGTAACAGGGTGGAAAGCACTTAAGGTGTTTGATCCGAGAAATGACCCAACGGAGGCTTTGTTTTGGGAAAACTACTGTGGCAGCAGGGACTGGTGGGAGGTGGCTGAGACTCCCTCTCAGGGAGGACAAGCTGCTCTGAGAAGCCATGGGAAGGCAGGCTTGAGTCACGGCTTGCAGGACTTCGCAGCTGAAGCACATTACCCAAATGCAAATCCAAGAAGCTACAATCTTTTAAAAGAAAGTTTAATTAATGGCTCTGAAGCAGTTGAATTCCATTAGTTAAATTGCATGAGCCTGATTCTTCCCAGCTGACCCGGCAACCATTGCGTGTCCTATCTGGGCTCAGTGCAGTTTTCTTCTCATTGGAGGAAGATTTACTTACCTCTGGGCCATGACTGGAGACCTCTCTGGTTGTATCCACTACCACTGGTCCTCTGGATCTACTCCCTCTGTTCCCTTTTCCTAACCGGTATTTCTTCCTCCTCCTCACCATCCTCCCCAGTTTCAATGAGCCTCACATCTTGAGTGCGTTGAAGGTGACAGGTGGGCAGCTATCAACTGCCGCTGTGCGTAGTATTGGCCCAGGCCGAGCAGCAGACACAAAACGAGTGGGAGGCCCCAGCCGGGACATGTGACCGGCCCTGAGGATCTTGGCTCCGGCTGCATGCGGTAGCTTCAGTTAGAGCTCATGGGAATTATGTTTTAAATCCCTGTGTATGGCAAGGAGACTTTTCTCCTCCTATCTTTGTCAGGGAGACATCATGTCTCCTTACATCTATGGAGGAAAAAAATAATGAAGTACTTCACATCCCATTCACTGAAAATCCACTGCAGTTTTCAACCACTTAACCTACTCCAGTGGAAATACAAAACACATTTCCTGTGAAGTACCGCCATACAAAATCCTAGAAGTCGTGTGGCATTTCTAAGTACCATGCACAATTTTCTTTTCTGTTTTATTTGTGCTTAAGACTTTGTCTGCATTCATAGTGTCTCTATGTCAGCGTCCACGACTGTAGCATTTGTGCACACCGTTGACCTCAGAGGGTTGTTAAAATAGCATGGAAAAGTGCTTGAGTCCTGGGTTCCCTCACAGTGATAGGCTGTGCATGCTGAGAATGCCAACTTCTTGAAGTGGAATGTGGCCAGATGCACCAAGCCTGCCAGCTGTGTGTTGTCCTTCTCTCTCAGGGGCTTTCTCCCAAACCAACATGTTGAGTTACCTAGACAATCAGGGAATCCTCCATCCCCACGGTTGCTCGCAAGAGCTCTGCTTTCCCTGCCAACCTTCCCCCCACAGGGACTCTAAATGGACAGATCCAAGTCCAGCCTTGTCAGACTCACATACTGAAATCTCACAAGTGATTGACAAGACGTTTTTTTAAATATCTAGACAGTACTTGCTTTGGAGGGACATTGCTGGACATGCCTGGGGATTCTTGCTCTGCAGGAGATATTCTTCTGACGTCCAGCTCAGATGAGCTAGACTAACACAAGTGGCCTTTCTGGCCATCCCATTTGGTCATCCTGGGGAGGAACTATCCTCTCACATTCAAGGGAAAGTGCAAGAGAAAAACTCCCCTATCCTCTTCTAGTAAACCTGAAAGCCCTTCACTGTGTCAAGGTGAGCACCACAAAATGTTCCCACAGTTACAGAGAAAACCCTATGCAAACTGGAAGTGCAATCTTTTGAGGCAGATCTGCATTAGGGCTGATCAACCACACTGAGAGACTTTTAAATGAAGTGAGAAAGGCTCCAGCTCCAGAGCTGGCGCTGTTCCACACATATTAGCAGTGCATAGAGGGGCATCTGCAGACCACAGAGCACGGGCCGTCTTCCGGAGTGGAGCTGACTGCTTGCATTAAAGTGATCTTCATCTTGGCCAATGTCAGCTTTCTGGGCGGGAGCCTGTTGGATCACACTCAGTCAAGAAAGGACCTAGGGGCTGCCTTCCTTCCCTCCAAGGTCAAAAATGTAACATGCTGGCATCCTTGGCCGGGCTTCCCATATTGGCAAGAATACTTGAATAGGAAATGGCCTGAAGGGTTCCAGTTCAGTAAATATCTGTTGAGTAAAAGAATGAATAAATGAAGGGATGCTCAACTGTTAAAGGAGTAGGTGGTAAGCCAGAAGCAGGATTGCTTTGGATCCATAAAGTTTCCTGAAACTTCTAAGCAGCAGCTTACTATATAGTATATGTATAGTAAGGAACTTGAAGGAACTTGAAAATTATCCGTGACTAGGTACAACGGAGATTCTTTGTGAGAGACAAATGTTGGGAGAAAAGATCTAGAAACAAAGCACATGAAAAAAAATCATGTAGGCAAATATCTACCAATTTTTCAAATGAGAGGCAGAGATATCACCACATGTAGAGCATTTCTTCTAGAAAACCAAAGATGTGTGACATTGTATTTAAGCTTTACTAATTTCAGTGAACCTGATCCTTTTCCTACAAGTTAGAGTGGCACAAAAACAATGCACGGGGTACAGTCAACGTGAGAAAGGGGCCTACTGCAGAGAGGCATAACCATCTGCAGGTGGCCACGTCAGCCTGCCCAAATGTGCAGAAGCATTTAAGGCCTTTCATGACTGTTACGGTCATTGACTCTGACTTGAAGTAGGCAGATTGAATCCAATAGCAGCACCCAAATGATAATTCCTCCCACCTTGAAGCATCCAAAGGCTGAGTGTCTCATACTTCCATATTAAGTGTCATTATTCTGTTTATTCTGCTCAAGACAAGGGAGAGCTTTCCTGATGGCTCTCTCAGCTCTCATAGGTGGCACCAAGCATTCTCTTACCTGCAAATGGTTCTGAAATGCTCTCTGCATTTTGTCAAGGTTGATGTGGCTGTTTCTTCAGTGCAGAGGAGTAAATTTCCACATACGTCCGGTCCTACCCAACAGAGAGAACACATCCAGCAGGGATGCTTCCAAGCCAAGGCCATGAACGGGTGTTTCCAAAAAAGTCGGCATAATGACCTGCAGAGAAGAGAGAAGCTAGGTGAAAATGAAGGCAGGAAACATGCTAGGAATGCAGACAGGGAGGAAGGGGCTCAGGGCACAGGGTCTGGAAGTCTTGGGACATGAATGTGAAATTTGCAAGGGGCTCGATGCTGGAAGCGCAGCTCCTTCACAGATTTCTGCTACTAACATAAAGGCGGGAATCAGTTAGGCAGACATCTCCTGTCTTTTGTGCTCTACATTAGGGGATTCCCTAGCCATTCTCCTCATGCGCAGTGAGCTAAGGGATCTCACTGGCGATTAAAGCCTATCGAATGAAATTTCCCTCTGAAATTCGAGGGAATGTCAGAGCAGAGAAAGAGAGACAAGGGTTGAGGTTTGTGTTTTCTGGGGACTTCGGAAGTAAGTCCTGGTGTGGTCACATTTCAATACGTTCACCAGGTGGATGCTCGGTGGATGCCGATGGCTATGACAAGAGAAACGTCTTACGTGTGTTTGAGTCTTTGTACTTCTTAGGGCACCTACATCTTCTCATTTCTTCTAGGCACTTCACAGTAGATGTCATCCTTTACTACCACGTGACCTTGAGTAAGTTCAAACTTTGAGTAAGTTCCTCAGCTTCCCCATCTGTAAAATGAAGATGATAATAAGACTGATCTCACAGAATGAGTGAACATATACAAAGTTCTCACGAGATTGCCTGGCACATGTTGAATACCATGATTTATTATTATTACCATCATCATCCTTCATTAA
Organism: Indri indri; assembly: GCA_004363605.1. Lineage (NCBI taxonomy): Eukaryota > Metazoa > Chordata > Mammalia > Primates > Indriidae > Indri > Indri indri. The sequence goes on along the minus strand of RJWJ010003756.1, from coordinate 16,912 downwards.
CATGTAATAGCACCGGTGAATGTGACCAGGACCATGTAGTCAGAGAATGAAGAGATTCGTAGATGAAAGGGCTGCCATCTCCCACAGTGCTGTAAGCCACTCTACCCACAGCGAATGCATTTTTTTCAAATGATGGAGTCTTGTTAAGCTCGCCTTATAAAAGGACATGTCAACCACAGGCAGAGAAGCCCACGGATAGTGGCTGAGAGTCGAACAGCTTAGCACAACGGACTATAAAATTAAAATACAGTCAATGTACTTAATTTCTAGATCAGGGAATAATAGTCTCAACAGAAATAAGCCAACAAAATGATCAAGGCATGGCTAATGTCTCCTTGGGAATGTACATTTCCATCTCCACTACCCAGAAGGCATCACAAAATTTATGTGTAAAGTGAGGGAATTGGAAGATAGTATCTCTGAGTTTCCTTTAAACTCTGAAACTGATTATCTTCATTTTTGTGATTGAAATGGAACCTGAAAGTCTTCTTTGTTTCAGCTCTTACTGGTGTAAATCCCTCTAACATGCTTAGTCTGCTTGCCAACACTCTAAAGTTCTGTGAGGAAAAATTGTGAAATTCTTTGAGTATGAAAGTCATGGAATATATCATTGTGATCTTCTGGCTGTGAATTCTCAGCTTCTAGGCCAGGGGCTGGAGATTTTGGGGCATAGAGAGAGAATCCAGAAGATTTTTTAAAGTTTGTGCTTTATTAGCAGCTCGTTTTCTTGTACGGTGTCTTTTTTATTTTTCCTCAAGGGGGGACACAGAAACAGCCCATCCCCCACCTCCAAAGGCCTGTGATTACTTGAGTCCCAGTGACTTGGAGGTTATTAATAGTCAGAACATTGTCAGCTGTCGAAGAGATCAAAGACAAGTCCTCTTGAAGTCTCCCTACAAATGGCCCCCAACCCTCACCTAATGAATGGTAGCTGCTGATGGCCCCAGCGAGCCTCCTGGTCATGTTTGTTCTACCTTGTTTTATTATTGTCAGGTCCCAGGAACAACCCTGTGGAAGCATTTAGGACCAAATGGGGACACCACCTCCAGGAAACGGGGTTCCTAGTTTGAATAGTACATATCCAATGGACGAAATCTATCTGCTGCTTATATCCTAGCCCAGCTGTCAGAGTCCTTGCTAGGGTCTTGGGTACTGGGATCTTTATAAAACTGTGACTTTGGGCCTCATTATCATTCCTCATCCTGCTGAAACTCTGCCTTTCTGACTTGTCCATGTCTAACAGGGGCCTGGAGATAGTGAATTCAATGCGTTCTTTGGAGATGGAGGGAAGGCTGGGACACAAACAGATGGGGGGAGAAGATGGGAAGAGAGATGACATTTCTTACATTTCCAATTCTAGCAAAATTTCTTGATGATGCTCTTGATCTCAGCCTATCTTTGGGGTCTGTTTGGTGCAGAGACCTCACATCATTACCTCTGTCAATTTGCTGTATGAGTTGTTGGACTCTGCTGCTTGCTGACTTTGTCCTCACTGAGATGAGTGTGAGGAACGGGGCCAAGACGGGACCCAAGTCCTCTCCCCACACCTCGCCACTGCCCCCTTTGCTGAGCAGACCGGATGTGAGGACAGGTCTAGAGATGGCTGAGTGACTATCAATACTCCTGTGTGTTTGAAATTCCAAGCATTCCGCTGTCCCGCACTCTCTTCCGTCCTTCCTCCGTCCGAGGGCCGAGGACTCTGATGTGGCCTCTGGGCTGCGTCTCAAACCTCCTCTCGCCGTTGTCAGTGGCTCCGTCACGCCTGGGTGCTCATGTTTTCTCACCTGGTCTCCCGCCTCTGCCCTCCAGTGAGTTCTCATTGCCACCAAAACCACCACCAAGTTTATCATTCTAAAGCTCAGGTCTGGTCATTTTATCATCCCATTTTAAAGTGGGGGAGGGACAAACCCTTTCAGTGGCTCCCCATTTTTAACAGGACAGCCTCCAACCTTCTGCTGTTAACACGGCGTTCACAGCCCTTTGTGGTTTGGCCTCAGCTGGTGTTCCTCGTTCCATTCTGCACATACGTATCCTTCACTTAAGCATTCTCCGAACATTTCCTATTCCTGTTACTTAACACATTTCTAGAACTTTTTTCTGTGTCCATGATTCTTTTCCTTTCCTCTTCTAGCCGACTGAGACTTATTCATCCTTTAAAGCAGGGGTCAGCAAACTATAGCCCACAGGCCAAATCTGGTCTGCCGCCTGTTTGAGTAAGTAAAGTTTTATTGAAACATGGTCACAGCCACTTATTGGCATATTGTCCACGGCTGCTATCAACCTATAGCAGCAAAGTTGAGTAGTTGTAATGAGGAGCTATGGCCCACAAAGCCCAGAATATTTACTATCTCACCTTTTAGGGAAAAAGTTTGCAGACCTCGTAAGCCTGTAATACCGCATATAAACCCCATTTAGAGCAGTTTTCATGTTGAGTTTTTTGAGAAGGAAGCAACAAACAAGCCTCCTTGGCCTTTGGATTCTCAGCATATTGTACCCAGTAGCCAAGGCACACAGTGGGAATTCAACAAATATTTGCTGAATAACATGTAAACTCTGCCTGGAATATGTTTCCATGGTTTATTAAGTGTATGTTTTAAGAGAAAAGAGGGCTCCAAGCTGGAGATCTTCCTTCCTGTTTTCAAGGGACTGAACCCCACCCCTAGTCAAGTTCCCTGTGTGGATAACGGGAGCCACCTTGGGCTCAAAGGAAGCATTCTGACATTGATTCTCTTCACATAGGTGCCTTGCCCAGCTTAGACAGATGGAAAAACTGAAAGTAAAGAGATTTCACAGATTCTATTGGAAATAACAAAATTGTGGATGTGTGTTTTCAAGGGACAACCTTTTGGTTGCTGCATGAGCTATTTTCACTGTTGTTGTTGGAGATTAAATCTCAGTAACTTTCTGAAATTAGAGAGGGCTTCCCATCAGCTGAATGGGCCGTGCACTCACGTCCTTTCCGTAGCAACCCAAGAACGGCGCTGCCTTCTTCACAACCCCTGGAATGTTATCAGCATGGTAGTTTTGCTTGCGATCAAATCAGGGCAACATAGGAACTGTCATTTTTCATTTACTGGGGCCCTTTGATTCCATTTGGAGTTTATTTATTTCAAGTGAAAAATACGATCCCTATTGCATACATCTGTGCTTTCGAGCACTTTTTTATTTATTTATTTATTTTTTCTGTTAGAGATCAAATCAGAGTTGTAAGCAGTGTGGTCATCAGTTATCACCACCAGGTTTCACAGCCTACGCTTTATTTCCATTCTTACAAAATCACCAGCCTTCTCTGTTGCATAACGATCACTTGCAGGGAAGCTACAATATGCCTTCCGTGGGTACTCGGGTGTTAATTTATTTCACAGTTTCCTTTGCAGATATAATCAGAGTCACCTATCACATTCCTGTTTCTTCTTTTTATTGCGTTCCTTTGCTGTCGCGTTTGTGTGATCTTTTTCTGAAAAATGACAGGTAGTGTTTCTCTGCTCACCGTATCAGTGACTTGCATTTTCTGCTACTTCTCCGTTGCCATTTAAAAAATATAACATTTTATAGATGTAATCTTAGTTGTTTATAACTCAGGTTTTGTTATATGAGCAAATTTCCTAAATGACACTTTGGTTTAGTTACATTTTTTTTAAAAAAGGGAAAAATATCCTTTGCAAAATATTTCCCCCTAAATTGTAAATGAAGGAAAAGCTCTGTTTGTAAGATTATAATGCATTTTTCCTGATTTCTTAGTACATCAAAATGCATGAACATTATTTTTATGTAAGTGATTAAGTTGTGGTGTTTAATAACACGTTGTTAGAGCAAAAAGAGCTATCCCTTTTGATTTATTTGTGTATTTACTGGGTGACTCACAGCGCTTTGCATATTAGAATTGGTTTGTCAACAATTAACATTCTAGGTTTTTATATAACCCATACTTCAGGTAATAGAGGATTATTAAACTGCAACCAGTGTGTTAGAAATCTGCCGACTGGTAATAAAATTCTTATGTATAACAGCAGCTGAGAAATACTGCTGTATATTTATGCATAGATTGTAAGATAGATGGCCAGCAGACCGCAGAAGGCCCCGACATGCAGGTGACCAGCAGGTGGCGCTGCTCTTCTAGAAATGAAAACTGCGGGATGGATTCTAGGGACTCTCCTCCCCACTTTCTGCTTTTTCTCTTCCAGATTGTCTCCTTTATTTATTTAAAATGAATATCAAAAACTATTGTTGTTGTTTGAAGAGATATATTTCCACTAAGACGATATCTCTCAATTGCTAAGATTTCTTTTAAATCCAACTTACTTGATACAATGCTCACTTGAGGCAAGTTCTAGTGAGATAAATACTACTGTGTGTTTAAAAGGTAACTATGCAGTGCGAGGTTCACCACCAAGACTGGATGACCTTTGCCCTCTGATTACTGTTATGTGGAAAGTCGCCATTTTTATCTAATATTTATTTGCACAAATGAATTCCCGAGGCTTCAGTCCATGCCAGGATGATGAGGGGTATTTTTATAAAGGTGACTGAGGTACTGGCTTTATGTCCTATATAAAAATCATTTTAACACGATGCTCTTGCATCAAGAATCACTCCAAGTTAACCAAAGAATGTTGCTCTTCCTTCTGGATCAGAACTAAATTCTGAAAAGCAAGGTCAGAGTTTTTGTTTTGTTTCTTAGTAAGGTTGTTCACAAAAATGCTTATCAGGATGGACATTATCTATAAGGCAAAAAACAAAACAAAACAAAACAAAACATAAAAGCAAAACCATTTTTTTGATTCCTTTGTCTACACATAGTCTATTTTTCAACCATTTTTAAAAGACACACCTATATCTTTTTAGTAACTTATATATATATATATTTTTAAATCTACAGTATTCCTTTTGTACAGATGTCTGGGTATAAACACTAGCCTGTATAGGAGACAATGTATTTACCGAGGTTATGGAAGGGAAGAATGAAAATACACCCCATAGCGACTTATTTGATCGTTTATTTTCTTCATTATTAGGTTGTACCTATCAGGCCATAAAGAACTTTGGAAGCAGATATAGCATTTTATTCTTTTTGTAATTTAATCCTCTGAAACTTAATTTTGAGAATCCAATATGAATTTTTCTCTTTTTAAGTTTTTTTAAACTTTTCTCAGGCATACTGGACTAGGGGCTGCCAGCCAAGGATCTCTAGATAATATAATGTACATTCTTATTCACTTATGTGGTTTTGACAAGAACATCTCGAAGCGTTATTGATTAGACAAAGCCAAGAAGTAGAGGATTGGGGGAACATTTCCTTCGCAGTGAGTCTAGTTTAAAGCACTGGTTTTGTTGAAAATGCTTTTTGAAACGATGGATTGCAATCAATTTTCATGTAAAAGTAAAACCCTGATGGCTTTCCCTCTAGTTCTCTTTATAGGGGGTCGACTCAACTCCAGTAGTTGAAGACAGGAAATAGCCATCCCGAAGTCAGGGTTAGACTTACCCGGCGGGGCTGTGAGGGACAGGCCTCATGAGTTTCGTGGGGCCCCTTTCTAAGGCATTAAATAACTTTATTTTCCTGTTGAATACACTCTCCAGAAAAAAGAAAAAATTGAGACCTCCAGTGGAATTGGACCATTGCCAGGGACCTCCTTGCTTTAGTTGCATGCACGTATGTGTGTGTCTTATCTTGGAATCTGTATGAGTTTTGAGTAGCTGGAAAGAAGTGGGCTGAGCCAGGCAGTTTTTTGATAGACTTTTCCAAGGTACAAGCCCCACCCACTATCTTCTTTGAATTTGAGTATTTAAATCAAAGGAAAAATAACTTTCAGAGGATCCAGGTTGTTACCAAACACTGTACAAATTTTGTCATTTGGAATGTAAAGCTTACACTCTCTGTCCCTCGTACCCCCAACTATGCCCTCAAATACATTTTCCTGCTCTAGCCAAACTGATTTTCTTATCGGTCCCTAGTTTAGTGTTTTCCAACCTCTGCGCCTTTGTCCAAGCTGTGCCCTCCACCTAGCCTGCCCTTCCCACTCCTTGTGGCCAGTCCTTAGTACATTCAGCACCGCGGTCCCAGTGCCCCTGGCATGCCAGGCCCTGTGTTCCTTCTGGGCATAAGCGGGTGTTCAGGCTGGCATCTCTATTCACCCTATTCTTATTTCAAGTCTTCCTTTTTTCCCTGAACTCCCCACTCTCCAGCACTTACTTATTGTCTAAGCTCAGGCGTTTCATTTAGCCCTCCCTTGACGTTATCATGCAACGTCTTTTGTACATCTTTTGTATTGTTTTTATATGACTTGTGAATTACTATATATACTTCTGATGCAATTATCTCATTTCTCCAGCTAGACTGGTTCTCTCTTATTGTGCATCTTTAAAAAGATTTTAAAGAAAAGAAAAAGGGGAAGCAATGCCCAACATTAAGCCCAGAATCATTATTGTAAATCAGAGTCCAAAACGTGTTAGGAGGGGGAAGTGTCTTGCCAAGGGCACACAGTTGATCCAGGCCAGGCCTAGAACCTGTGGCTCCCGACTACTGAGCTGTGCTTCTCCCCTCTGCAATGCCTCCTCTCTGGCCAGTAGGAGCAATTCATCAGAAATCTTACTGGGGTGCAGCATTGCGAGAGATTCAGAGGTGCTGAAATTCAGTAGAGGAGTTTATAAGTCTAGCAGGGAGAATAGAACAGATGGAAAACAAATTAATAATGTAATAAAAATAAGGAAATGTCAGGGCATGAGATGAGAAGTTCCAAGGGATTTTAAAACAAGGAAGGAATCTACGTGATCACAGTCATCTGGGAAGGCCTCCTAGAGGAGGCGGCCTAGCCCATCCCGTGAGGGGTGGTCAGAGCAGCCAGGTGAAAGGCAGGCATGGTGGGAAGGCCCAGAAAGGAGCCACTGCCTCCCTACGTACCCCAAGCTTCCCCTGCCCCCCCCCATCTCCTACAAGCTTATGTCAGTTGTCAGCCCCGTGCCCTCCCACCAGAAATTCAAGGCAAAGAGCCCCTCACAGTCAGGCAGCACGAATTTCCTGTAATTTAGAGGGAACAGTGGGGTTTCTCTGTGTTTCCATCTGACTTTCATTTGTTCTTGCCCTGAATGGTCCCAGCCTTCTCCAATTTGAGGTCCATTTAAACGTTTTCTGGTGTTTCTTGTTTTTATGACACTTGGCAAAACCTAATTATTTGACCTGAGCAGTTCATTGGGGCCATATGAAATGTGGGACAAAGGTGACAGTCAAATGAAGTGCAAAAGGTGGGGGTGCGGGTGGGGTGGGGACCCCCCCAATTCTAGCGGTTGAGTAGGGGATCGTTTGCTTGGGGAAGGGGAGAGAGTATGAACCAAGTGAGTAACGTGATATCAGAAGTCAGCAGACCAGCACCGTGGAGGAGCCAATAGCAGAGCGTTCTCATTACTTCGACTCTTCAAAGCCAAGATGATAGTGATGGATAATATTTAGTCAGGGCTTGCCAGGAAGTCTTCTAAGTACTTTTCATATTTTCTGTCCCCTCTCACAACAACCTTTTGAGATAGGTAATCTAATTATTCTCATTTTGTAGGTGAGAAAACTGAAGTTAGGTAATTTGCCAAATACCTACACTCAGACCCAACACCGTGACTTCAAGGCCTTTGTGCTTAGCTGTTAGCCTTCTTCCCACTCAGGACATTTGTAGAGGGCTATTCCATGCCTCCAGGGCCAGAAATGCAAGCGAGGGGTGTCTGCCACATGCCCGAGGGTACAGCAGGCAGCAGTGGGGTATTGGATCAGCTGGTAGCGTCTCGACCCATGAGACAGGTACCTTTCTGGAATGGGGTCCCGGTCTTGTGCAAGATTTTTAAATAGAAGTCAGAAATTCATATTTTTATGGACAATCTTCAGACTTAAAGATTGTCCCACATGTAAAACCCTGTGGTGCCAAGCAGAGCACATTGGTGACAGTATTTGTTCCTCAGGCTGTGAGTCTGTGGCTCCTGGTTATCTCATTTAATCCCAAAGCATCTCCCCCAAACTTGGTGTCCTTATTTGTCCAGCAGGAATAAGAGTAGATCTTAGGAGATTGGGATGTGGAGTAACTTGTCTGAGATCAGAGCTCTAAAGAGAGTCAGAGCTAGAACTTGGGCAGGTGGCCTGACCCTAGAAGCTCTTATCCACACGCTATTCTCATCAGCAGAATTCTGGTGGCAAATGATATGGATTTCAGGGTCAGCAGACCTTGGCGCTCATTCAGGGCTTGCATATTAGAATAGCCTTGAGGCAAAAGAAGGTGAGGCCAGAACATCCCTAAACCCCTTCCAGCCCAGCTACTGCACGCCGTATCTTGTTCTCTGTTATCCAGAAAGGACCCTGCCATACACTAGCATTTTAAGATATTGCCCAGGATGTGTATAAGGATAACTTATGGTAGGATATAGATAATGATTTTATAGTTCAAGAACATCTGTAGAAGGTGACTACGGCCTTAAGAAACATACTAAATGCTGTGTTTAGTGTAAAATCACAATCTAGACTGGTCCATACCTCCCAAGGTTAAAAGCATACTGTATTTTGAAAGCTTTCTGGCAGAACATTCTTCATCGGGCACCTGGGTTGCACTAAAAACTCATGCATTTTACCTTTATCTGAGTTTCAGAGAAAGTATCCGTGCACCCATCTGGAATGCATATTAGAATTCTTGGGGGCTCTTGACACGATTGGCTCAGCGGAAGATATGGTATTTATGAATGAGCCGATAATGATAATGATATTAATAATAATAATAATGGTCCTTATCTGTGTAACATATTATAGTTTAGCAGATAATTTCACATATACACAATTGGTCTTCAAATAGCAGAATCATTGGGGCAAGCATTAATTTTAAAAATGTAAATAGCAAAGCAAAAATGGAAATGAAAATATGATTGACATCTTCTGCCAGTCATATTTATTTGAAGCTGTTTAGGGGGAGGGGGAAAAAAAGAGAAAGAAAGTAACATCTGAGTCAAATCATGTAAGCAAATAAGAACTTTTGCCCCAAAGCAGAAATGTAAATCAACATTGTGTTAACCGGGAGAATTTGCTGTGGGATGGGAAATAAAGTCGGTGAGAGACCTGACCCCATCTCTCTTTTCTGTTTCTCACTCTGGGCAGGTGGCACATCTCAGATTCCTGAGGCAGCATGATCTTTTCTCCACGCCTTTGGATGTCTGACAATTTGTAAATCCGCAAGGAAACATTTGTTGCCAGGGCCTTCCTTAACAATCTCATGCAAACAGCATGAAGTGATCCAAAGAAATACCTCTTGTTTCGCATTCGCCTTGTCCAGTTCTGCAGGGCGACAGAGTCAGCGCCTCCAACACCCTTGAGAAAAGGCCAGGGTAGGGCTGGGACTGGGGTGAGGTGAGAGAGGCTTCTGCCTTGGGCAGCAAATCTAAGGGGCCACCCAAACCCTAGGGAGTCAAGGTAAATGAGAGTTTCATGCACTATTTTAAAAATAGCAAAATGAAAAAAAAATCCAGAATGAACAAAATGTCAAATTTTAAATAAAGACGGGATAAATAGTGATTTCAATGCTGGTACTGGATTCAGTAGGGGTGAAAACAATGACAACAGAAAACTGGCAGCTGCAGCTGTTTGTGTGAGCCCTTTCAGTGTGCCAGGAACGGTGTCTGGTATCTTACAGACATTTTCTCCTGATACATGTCAGAGGGACCTGATCTGACCTGTGGTAAATCCGAATCTATCTGATAATAAACGGTTTTAGAAAAAGAGTTCCTTTACAGGCTCCATAAATTCCATTACGGTACATTTTGCCTTTGTTAAACGTACAGGTTGAAAATTACAATCCCTTTATTCACAATGATCATTTTAAACACACAGCTCAAAAAGATCAGCATTAACTTAAAAAATTATTGGCATGCTTGTATCTATTAAGCACCATTGCTTTGTAGGTTCCAGCTGATGATTTTATTAAGTATACTGCAAAAGGGGGGAAAAATCAAGGATAATTATAAATTCACAAATACATAATTCATTGGCATAAAGTGATTTAATGGGATGGATGCAGAATTATCCATTTCCTCAAGAAAATAACAGAGATGTTCTGATTAAGCCCATAATCTAGTATATGTGAAATTCTAGCCAAACTGATGGGGCACATTTTCTTTTCTGAAACTACCTTTGATAAGAAATGCATTACAAACTCATCAGTTTGGCTTCCTGTTAACAAAGAGACAGCAGCCGTCTGGATCATTCTGGATTCACAGTGAAACTGCCACACCATGTATCCTCCAACTAAAGCTGTGCAAGTTTGACAAGGGGCAGATGAATCCAGGAGTTATTGTGCAGGGGTTTAAATCTATGCGGCAGCTGACGGTTGAAATAATCATCTATATATCGCTCTGAGCTAGCTGGGGAAAGGTTGAAGCTGTATATTTTCAACATATCTAGTCTAATGGTTAATCTGTTGTCTTGTATGGGGCTCTCGCAGGGTGGACTGGCAGCGTGCACTGACAGCTTCGAGGAATTGCTCATGGTAGTTGCGGCCTGCCTTGCTTCCAAAGTACAGGGTGGATGAATCTAACTTAGCTTGAATTGGAAAATGGGAAACTCACCTGACTTATGACCTCAAACATGAGGGGACCAGCAGGGCTAATAGCAGGTTGAGTGGTAGGGACAATAGAGTCACTAAACTATCTCTTGTCCCCCCCTTTGTCCCCAGATCTGTGCACTTGAGGTAGGCTCCATGTGCATTTCTTGTATGATTTGGCCGTCCTGGCAGGTTGGGGAGAGCATTGTCCTTTTTGAAAACTGGAAAGCTAGGGGAATGTGAGAAGATTAAACTACTGCAGGGGTAGGCAAACTTTTTCTGTCAAGGGTCAGCTAGTTAATACCTTAGGTTTACGGGCCATGTGGTCTCTGTGACAGGTACTCAATGTCATTATAGAACAGAAGCAGCCAGGGACAATAGGTAAACAAATGGCTGTGGCTATGGTCCAATAAGAGTTTATTCCTAGCCACTGAAATTTGAATTTCCTATCACTTTAATGTGTTTCAAAATATTCTTCTTCACTTTCCCCCCCAATGATTTAAAAATGTGAAATCCATTCTTAGCTCATGGGCCATACAAAAGCATGTGGCAGGCTACAGTTTGCTGATCCCTAAACTTGAGAAAGATGAAAGGGCAGCTGTTGGTGCCAGGGACTTGGCAAGTCCAATCCCTACACTGCAAGTTGTGTCCTACCAACAGGCACTGCTAGGACTATCAGAAGGACTCGGGGGACCTTTGGCCTCAAAGCCTTTACCATCGGGTTGGTGTCAGGAGTGGGGAGTACGGAGAGAAGAGGAAAGTTGGGAAGGGGCTGTTTTTATTGGATTCTTGTACTTCTCCCTTCACCCTGTTTGATTCAAACAAGGTAAAAATTATTTCCCATCTCCTATTACCTTCCCAGTCTCCAAATTCCATAGCAATAATCTGGGGATATTCTTGCATTTCTCATTTCCATTGTGTACGTCCTCTTAGAATTCCATTGTTCATCTCTGTGTCTTGTCTCGAAGAAGCTGATGCCTAGTGATCTTTGCTTGAGACATTTCTTTGCCCTTGAGGCGATAGAGACAATCTGTTCCAAGAAAAAAGAAAGGAAAATGCCAAAGGCAGCCAGCAAATTTCTTTTGGAATGTGACTAGTGAGCAGGGCAGAGTGTTGGGCAAGGGGTTATCACAGGTCAGGTTTTCAGTGAAGACGTGTGAGCTGAGATTCCAGATGCAGGGGCTTTCATGAGTGTTGGACTCCCATCAGGACACATACTGAACACGAGGCTTGCAGTTTGATATCGGGGTGCGGGGCGCAGCATGGGTACCATGGGTACACGTAATTTACCCAATTTTATTCTAGGGGATCTGATAGGCTCTCAGTATTTTGTTGAGAACATTGCATTTTAGGTCACGTGGATTCTGTTAATATATTTATATAGCATTTTTTTCTCTCTCCCATGTAGGAGCTGAATTCTTTCATTACTCTGTGTTGATGGACTCAAACTTACACAATTCAGGTTTCCTAGGCAGTGAATAGAGCCAGAAATATACCCTGTGATTAACTTCTGCATAACCTATTGTTCCTTACAGTCTCCTCCTCATTCTCCTATTAGCTCCACAAAAGCCAGAAATGCAAAAGCTCCAACAAGCCCCTTCCCTGCCCTGGCAGCCCACAGTGGGGCAGGTGCTCCGTGTGCCCGTGCTAGGGCAGTGCCGGCCGTTTGGAAATACTTTTCTATTCTCATTTTACATAATGATTGATTTTTTTTTAACCTATAGCCTCTGGGTTTTCCAAATAAATCTATTTCCTATTTCTCAGCTAAAAGTTGTGAAATTATCCTGCCAGATAATGTACATGATCATGTGATTGTTTAATTTTGCAGAGGTTTATGTGTTTGAGATATCATGCTTGTTGGGGTTGCTTTGAAGGGGCAGCATCCTTCATCTTTTCATTATGTGTGTATTAATATTAGCCACGATCTTTCAAAAAATGCCTCATAGATAGCATCAAGAATACCACAAAGTGTTCAACAAACTTCTTGGTAATATATGCTGTCCCAAGGTTGTCAGACCAGAGACTCTCATTCTTAAGATGTCACCTCCTTTAATTCCCCCACACTCTGATATTGAGCTAGCTGCCCACTGCCCCTCTAGACGTAGAACCTGGCTCTGATGCCTGGCCCACCTTGTCCTAGCCATGCTTAGCCGCTCAGCCTCATTGGTGGGCACGTGACACTCCCCACTGTGGGATTCATCCTGAAACAGCGGTTGAGTTCCTTTATGGCAATTATAGACCAAACTCACAGGGTGGGTCGTTTATCTGGCATCAATTGCTGCTGTTGTTATTGTTTCTCCATCAGTGCTTAAGGAAACATCCACATCCCCTCACCACTCTGGTCTGTGTGACAGACAGCCAGAGATCCAGCAGCTATGATTACAGGACAGATGTCCCTCTGTAAAGTAGGCACCATCCTGTGCTCCAACCCAAGGATTGCACTCTTGTGGCCACATTTTAAGACCTTGACAGTAACTAGCTTGGACTTTCTGGTGAAAGTCTTAGACAGGGATATCAGAGAGAAGTGAGGTCAGCTTGGGAGTTTTGTCCATGGTGAATTACATATTGCAAAATGACTGTGTTACTGTGACTTAGATAATTTTTCTTGAGGGAAAGTTTGATAAACCTCCAAGAAAATAGGAAGCACACTGTTAGATCCTAGTCCAGCAATTTTTCCCTCACTCCTTACCCTTAATTTTAGTAAAATAGCATTTGTAGCCTGAAAGGCTGAAGACATACCCCCACTTTTCATTGATGACACTGATGATAGAAGGAGATGCTGCACATCCCTCTTTCTGAGGAGTGGCAGACACGCGACATTTAATGCAAGTTAGGCAGCAATATCACAGCCACGGGGGCTGACCAAGCCAGAGGCTTGAGGTGGAAAGCTGTAGTTTAACACTGAGATCTGATGGCTTGGAATATAATGAACTGAGTTTTCTGTGTCTGTATATATTATGGGGGAAAGGGGAACTCTGCATATTTTTGGAAATTATTGCATAAAGAAGATTGTCTTCTGGATTTCCACAGATATTATCCCTATTGGCATCGACGACCATAATGTAGCAAAAAGAACTTCAGGAAGTCATCAGGGTAAAGGAAAAGAAAAAGCAAAGGAAACTCCTGCAATTCAGCTGTGAGGGAGAAACTTCCATTTTAATTCAAAGCTATTCAATGTTAAAACTGGTTTTGAACTTTGCTAACAAGGAAATTTCACTAAGGATTAATTTCCATTTCTCTTTTCTCCTTATTGTTTGGCAGTCAAGGTTGCAGCTAGATCACGCTATCCCAAAAAACCATTTGAGTTCAAGAACACCACTCCCAATTCTCGGCTTGTGACAGAGCCAGGTGAGGGAGGACTGGGACCCTTCCCAATTTTTAATAACTGCTCTGCACCCCTCAACATTCTACTTTAACATGCTGAGCTCACTTGAAGAAGACAGATGTACTGCTATGGATTTCAGCATGCATTTAGCTTGTCGGGCAGCAAAACACCAAAAGGAAAAACCATAAAAAACGATAAATAATAATTAAAATGACTCCACTTCCAAACTCACAGCTTGCGCAAGACTTCGGTCAGAAGCCCTGTTAGCTAGATGCCTTTGTGTTCAAACCACTTTGCATGACTCTTACTCTGAGTGATTCCAGTGTGAATATGACATTACTAATGACCTGCTAAGTGTGTACAGATGTGGGTTTCTCCAGATGTGGTGATTAATAATGTAATGGAGATAGTCGGTCAGCCCATGTTTATAGGTTGTTTGCCTTTTATTACATTTCCGAGTTTATTTGCTTTGAGCTGTTTTTTAACTCCAGCCAAAAAACTCGCCTTTGAGTCTCTAAAGGGCATCATCCCCCTAAATCTCTTTGGGGAAACAGGGACGAGGGAATGTGCCCCAGGCTGGAGCTGAACACTGGGTCCGTCATATGCAGGCATTAGACTATTCGGGAAAGCTGAGAGTTAGAATCCTTGCCCCATTTCAGTCCGAGGACCCTTAAAGAGGCATTGGTAAACTCTGACACAGTGTTTGCAATCTGGCTAGGCTGATAAAGGAAGATGGTTCTTTAAAAAATCTAGTAAAATATATGATCATTTTGAAGTAAGCCCAGAGTTCTGGCCAGTGTTTCTGGAAGACGTTGCCTTGCTTTTGCTTGAGAGCAGAATGCTGATGAAAAGTCGAGTAAAATGTTGTTACAGATGTTCAACTCTGCATTAAGGCTGTTGGAATTACCACCACATCTTAAATCAATTCCCAGAACATTGTCTGGAGGTTATGTCATTGAAATAACGAATCCTCTTTAGTCAAGTATAAGCAAACATGTTAAAACATCATTGTAACTTTAAATTAAACTCTAGCGCAAACCAGGGGATCTGAAGCCTCATTAGACTTGCCTGACATTTTTCTAGCACCAAGTCTTCCCAAACTGTAAAACTGTTAGATTCAGTGCCTATTAGACAAGGGAGCGCTGGGAAGTTACAACAGCACATTAAGTGTTATACTTAGGGATGTGCAAAAACAAGCCCTTGAATTTTATGAGTGCTTGGAGACTAGATGAAGTTCAGATCCTATAAAAATTCCACATTAGATTCCAGAACTTGTTTGTAAGAAGCTGGTAAGTCAGGTTTCTTTAAAGGATCATATCTTCATGTGGCTTCCACAGTATGAAGTCAAACGAAGATGCTCGAGATAGAGGTGTATTGTAATTAGCCAAAAAGTAGGTTAAATATGAAGCTGTAAATGGGCACTGTCATGAGGTAGGGGCCCATTTACTGCAATGCATTTGTCTTTCATGAAAGTAAGTAAATTTAAGTCTCCCTTTTAATTTCATTTTCATTCCTCTCATGTAGTCACAGAAGCCGTGAAATGAAAATTATATTTTATAGCTTAACTAAAAGTTTTCCTAGATCTGCTTTCTTTAAATGTGCAGAAATTGATAGGATCCATATAAAGGATAATAATTAAATATGGTTTATATCCTACTTATGAGAAAGAAGTTATCACTGCTTCTCTTGTGGGACCTAAGCCATATGTAATGGTCTCCATTACACAATGTTCATATATTTAAGCTGAAGATATTTTCCCCCATCTCTTCAGGGAACAGATCTGCATTTTCAGGCTGTGAGTGTAGGAGAAAACCTTTGAACACAAGTTTCATTTAAGAGAACAAATCCCGGTTTAAATGCAGTATGATTATGATGGATGATCTCTCTGAGTTGCAATGAAAATAAATAGTTTCTTTGCATAAAAGGAGGCATAACTTTACTACCAAAATAAGGTGTCTCCCTGGAGCTGGCTAACAGGTATTAACTTGCAAGTCTCCCATCTGAAGATCAGTGCCAGCAAACAGCTAGTGACAAGGTTTAAGGATGATGACCACTTAACCAAAGAGGATTATTTATTGTATGCCCAGTGTGGATGGAAGAGCAAAAGTTAAGCAAAAGATACAACAGACATACCAGCGAGGGTGACTGCCTTTAGGTCTTAGCTCATGTGGACTTATTGTATAACTGGACACAACCATGGTAACATCTGGTGACCTTGAATAAAATTAGCCACAGTGGACTAGGTTGGATAAAAGACCTGTTTTATGAATATTGAACTGTAACTTTAAGAAGCCTATGTGAAAGAGATGAACAGAACTTGCACCCTCACTAGACCTACTCATGTGTGTGCACACAAACACACGCATGTTATTTAGTTGAGCATGCTACATGACTACTCTAGGTTGCGCTGAACACAGTACAACAGTTGCAAGTGGCCCATGTTCATAGATGACCTCGTATTATGGGTAGACTCAGTGCAAGACTTTCTTCTCCTTTATGTAATGGGGAAAGTGCAGAAGTATACTTACACATACACACACACACACACACACACACACACACACACTCCCTTGCTGCCTTTCTACCTCATGATTGCCCAGGACGCCCTGTCCCCTATCCCGTGAAAGGAAGATGGATTCAGGTCAAGCTCAGAGTGCCTGTTTGCTGGAGGAGAGATGCATATCAACTCTAAGTGATTTTTTTCAGTACCATTTATGTGGCTTGTATTTATTTCCTTTAATCTTTTAAGTGCTGTTTAGTCTCTGCGATTTGCTCGGGATACTCATTTCTGATAAGATGCAATGTCCTCCCAGCCACAAAGTCTCTGCCCGGAGCACTAAGTGACTGATACGGTTCCAGCCTGAGCGTGGGCCTCGGGGAGAGGGGGCAGGTGGTGGAGGAGTGGGCTGTGGGCATTCGCAGGTGCTATCTCGCCTGCATTTCTTCTGGGATGGCTCTTGCCTCACACCACATTCTTGTTCCGTTCCCTGTGTCAGCCAGCATTTAGACGACCCCACACTTGACAGCAGAC
>RJWJ010003755.1:65730-82730 GCA_004363605.1 Indri indri | reverse complement strand
TTGAGAGTGTAACTTTTGCTATTCTCTTGGTTTAATTATTTTATAAGTGATAAACTAGGCTCGACTTTTTTGTTTTCCAAACAGTTCATTCTTTCTCCGGAAAATTCTTTCTGCCTTTCTTTACCCAGATAATTCTTATTGTTTCCCTCAACACAGCTCAGGTATCATCTGCACTAGGAGAATGTCTAGAATCCCTTCTTGGAAGATACACATCTTATGTTCTCCTTACTCGAAGTCCAGTTTAATTATCTGAGACTCCGTCTCTTGCCCCCTGGACTGTGCGGAACATGAAGGTTGAAACCTTGTGCCTGGTCTAGTTACTGGCATGGAAAAGATGCTCACTTAATGTTAAAGAGTAAATGAATGTATGAATGAACAATGGGAACAACCTCTTTTTTATTTCTTCAACAGAATTCGGGTCACACAAGTTTCCCAAGTTCATGTAAATCAGTTTGTTTATAAGTAGAGAGATTCAACTACCAGCTCAAGATTTCTCAAATTTGAGTAATATATAGATTGCTTTTTCTCACCAAGATTTTTCTTCACTAAATTTACAATATATAGAAAGCTATAAAACTATTATAAGCTCCAAAATTCCCATTTAAAATTTTAACTTAATATTTTTATCATATTTGCTTCCAGTTATTCTTTTGAAGATACAGATACAACTTAAGGCCCCTCCCAATAGATACACTGTGTCACTCATGGACTTACTGCCTCTCAGCTGCAAATTCACCCTTTTTGGCTGCTCTATGAAAATGGATGTGGGCTCTACTAAACTTTGTCAGTAGATAGTACAGGAAGAAAGGGGTTTTTTTTGACTGGGTGCGGTGGCTCACGTCTGTAATCCTAGCATTCTGGGAGGCCGAGGCAGGAGGATTGCTTGAGCTCAGGAGTTCAAGACCAGCCTGAGCAAGAGCAAGACCCCATCTCTACTAAAAATAGAAAGAAATTGGCCAAACAACTAAAAATAGAGAAAATTAGCCGGGCATGGTGGTGCGTGCTTGTAGTCCCAGCTACCTGGGAGGCCGAGGCAGGAGGATCGCTTGAGCCCAGGAGTTTGAGGTTGCTGTGAGCTAGGCTGACACCACAGCACTCTAGCCCAGGCAAGAGAGTGAGACTCTGTCTCAAAAAAAAAAAAGAAAGGGGTTTTTTGCTCCCTGGTTCAGGTGTGCTCCTGCAACCCCACAGGCTTCTCCAGTGTCCCACTCCTTTAAGGCATATGGTTTCCCCAGGGCCCAGCTCCTGCAGGGCTCATAACTTCTCTAGTGCTCAGCTCCTGCAGGGCACAGCAGCCAGCAGCACCCAGTGGCAGCAGCTCACCTCCCCCACCAGCACCCTTGGATAGCTCACTCCTTCCCTATGAACAGCTTTCCCTGGCACCCTCTAGGGCAGACTTCTGACAAATGTGACCAGGCAGCACCACACTGACTTCTCCACAATCCAGTGAGCCATGGCCATGCCCTCTCATCAAGCTCTGGATCTCAGCCCTGTTAGGGGAGGACAAGATCTATCTCAGCCCTAAGCATAGTGGCTGCTCCTTACATTTGTTATTTCTACATTTTTTAGAGTTCTTTTCTTCCTAGTCAATGCCTCGTTATTCCAATCTCTTGTTATATTTATTCTTTACATTCAGCTTTCTCTGTTCAAATTGCTGGGTGGTTTCTTTCTCCTGATTAGACCCAAATGGAAACAGATACAAGCAAAGGTCCCTTTCAACAGCCATATAAAATTTATATTTTTCTAATAAGGTAAAAAGTTAATCAATATTGCTGTTGTAGCATCTTCTGTATCTGGGTGTATGGTAGGAACCGATGTACTATATGCTTGTACTTCCTGTCCTAAAGCACCAGGGGGGATGATTCCGATCAGGAAGAGCTGCACATAGAGATCTGCTGGTGCCCTTGGGCACTGACACACTCCTGGCTCCTTTGATCTATAAGCTGCTGTGACTAATGATCATGCCAGTTGGGGTCTCTGGCAATGGGAGACAGCCCCCACCCAGAGGCACACCTAGACGCTTCAGGTTTGTCACTTCCCTGGTGTGACCACCAGGCACACCCAGTGGAAAGGTCACACCTGGCCTATGGGGACCTTGTGACTCTCGGGCCTGATATTCCCATTTTGAGGTGCATAACCTCAGACTGAAGGACTAATAAGGTGAGAAAAGCCTAACAGGCCTCTGTTGGAAAATGGAATTCAGCCAGCCTGGCCCCAGCAGCATCTTGGCTTTATGTGAAACAGTGGACGTACCCTGGGAATTTTATCTCCCATTCACCACCCAAAGCAAATTGTGGCTTCAGAGGCCCTCAATTATCAGAAGTTCCCCTAAATGCATGGGCCTGGGTCCCTGACGCTTTGGCTAAGATGGACCACAGTGGAATCCCTGGGGTTGCTGGGGCTACAGACTAAGCATAGCCTGCACAGAGCCAAGAGCAAACGTGATCTCTCTGCTCACAGACCTCACGGCTGCTCTCACAGCTCTGGCCAACACTGCCCTTGATGTTGCTTGTCCTATTTTTATTCATTCTTGGGCTGTTGTCAATGGCTAGATGTTTGATCTGCCACTTGGAAAACTACAGACTCCAGATTAGCAGCACCCCTTTTATAGGCCACAGACTGTGGAAACAAACCGTGGCTGCTGAGAGAAGCATCTGGGTCACTCACATAGATGGAAATGGTAAGGGTCTTTCTCTGATGAGACCGATTAGAACCAAGCTGCCGACAGAGCCTGCACACCCAGATGGCCACGCTGCTGCCTGGATCCATCGTTGTGCTGGAAGTGTCAACAGACCCACCACCATAGGCCGGGCACAGAGTGAAGGACTCCACTTTCATGATGTGAGGGCACCACAAGTTGACCTCTGTGCCTCACAATGGGGAGGCCACATTGCAGAGGGTGTCGTTCCTGCTGCTCTGGCAGCCTGACTGCCTCTGACCTTTGGACCCCTCGTGGGGCTGTGGTGGTGCCCTGCCACTCTGGACCCTTGTTCAGGTTACCATGTATGTTCCAGTTCAATTAGCCAACTCTGGACACACCACTGTGGTCTTTTGAAATTAATCTTTGTCATATTTTCAGCTTTCCAGACCATCGGCAGTCTGACAATGGCGTGCCTTTCATCACAAACATCCCCTGGCAATGGACAAATACGTACTTGCTGGCCCTCCCCCTCCCCCTACCACCACAGGCATCTGGTGCTGTTGATCATTGGTGCAAACTCGTAAAAATTTGATTCAAAAGGTTTCTGACTCTACCTCCCTCACCTCTTCCTGGTCCACACACATTAGGAAGGCAGTTTGGTCACTGAATGCAGACGTAAAAATAACGGTATTATAATCTATGAGTCCAGCCTCATGCATGTGGTTCATGGTTGACAGAAACAATGTTATGCAGCCTACGAATAAAAGACACTAAGTTGACTTAAACAATTGGAAAGACACAATGCATGCTTGACAAGAGGCTTAATTCCTTAATAAATTAAGATGTAATTTCCCCCTTACTGAATTTATAAATGTGATGCAATTCCAATAAAAATGCCATGTTTTTGTCCCCTGGAGCTAGATTATAAAGTTTGTATAAAAAATTAATGAACAAGACCATTAAATAAAATTCTGGGGAAAAGAGCAATGTGGGAGGCCAATCCTATCAGATATTTAAAACATCATGAAACCTATATTCAAAGCTTCATGGTATTGACATGTGATAGACAAACAGACCAAAAGTTTCCATTTGAATAGGAAATACAGAAATAGACTCATATGGTTATGCAAATATAATAGGTGATGAAGGTATTATCTCAAATCATGGGGTGATTTGGGATTATTTAATAAATAATATTAAGCAGTTTGGGAAAAAATACACAGGAATAAATTCCAAATGGTTGAAATCTAAAGGTAAATAATGAAACTATCTAAGTACTAGAAGACATAGGTACATTTTCTTATGATTTGGGAGTTAAGAAAGTGCTTTAAACCATGACTGAAAATCCAACAGCAATTTTTTAAAAAGACGCATAAATTTGACCACAGAAAATTTAACACATTAACTGCCATGTGAGTTGCATTTAACTCATGAAAGTTTTGAGCCTGGGGCCTCATGAAGCATATGAAGATTCAATTCTCTGAAATAAATTCAGTAAGTATGTCGTGAATCACACACAACTCAATTGGTGTGCAGTGTAAAAATTGATTCTAGTGTTGTGTGAGTTGTATATAACTCACACACAGAAAACAATAAAAAATAACAAATTTTTCACTAAATCAGAAAGGATCATTTTGTTTTGGAAGTTTTTATTACATTTTCATTATAATACACCATGGCCCCAGGGGAAAAAAATTTTCTAGTGTGGCAGTCAATATGTAAAATAATACTTGCACAACAAAAAATTCAGATGCAAGATCACAAGATAAATGAGCAAACTAGGGAAAACGTATTTGCAACTTAAAGCTCTGACAAAGGGCTCAGGCTCTAATAGTTTTTTAAAAACACCTAAAAATTGACTAACATTCTAGTAAAAAATGTGCAAAAATACAAAGTTCAAAGAAAAATAAATTAAAATGGCCTTAAATGTATGAAAAAATGCTCAAACACATGCAGATAAATAAACGTAAGTTAAATTACATTGATATTTCACTGTTAATCTGTCAGAGGAACAAAAATCCAAAATTTTGACAATAAGTTTTGTTGACAGTACTGTGGGGAAACAGGCATTCTCAAACATTGCTGGCAGAAATGCAAAATGGAGGGTAATTTGTCAATATCTAGGAAAAGACCATATGCGTTTATATTTGACCCAACAATTCAATTTCCCAGAGATACACTGGCAAAAATATAAAATGCTTTTTGCATATAATTAGGGGACTGGTTACATAAACTATCATATATTTTCCCAATGGAAAAAGGTACTAAATAGCACCATAACCTGCACTAAAAAGGTCCGAGGAAGACAGCCACATGCTAATATGGGTGATCTCCAGATGTATTGTTCATGAGAAAAGCACACTGAGAATAGTATACGTAGCATGAAACCCAATGCACAAGCAAAAAAGGAGAGTGCAAGTATTGCTTACATTTGCTAAAAGAAAGACTGGAAAGATGAAAAAATTAACAAAAATAGTTACTCTTATGGGATAGGAAGGGAATAGGATGAAGGAGACAGAAATTTAAGCAGATGATTATAATTTGCTAAATAGTTTTGATTTTGCAAACAACTCAAAAACAAAAGTTTAAAAACTCTAAGAATTGAATGCAAACTACAATAAATGAATCTTAATGTGTATGAAGTTGTGGACGTAATCCTGCAAAGAATTGTATCAAGTGATTTTATAATAGTACACAATATTTTGACTGTATATCTTACTGAGATATATTCTAAGGATAAATAGAGGTGCAAGCAAATACTAGATTTAATTTAGTAGTCAAATTTTAAGTAGGTGTATATTAGTATTTTGAAACTTTCACATATTGTAGGATAATACAAATAAATAGGTTGATGTTATTAGTAACCAAAATTTTCAGTATGACAAAAGAGAAACAAGTATAAAATCAAAGCCAAAGGTGCACAAATTGGGCATTAGTAAGAAAAATCAACACTAGGTGTGGTGGCTCATGCCTGTAATACCAGGACTTTGGGAGGCTGAGGCAGGGGGACCATTTAAGGCCAGGAGTTTGAGAGTAGCCTGGGCAACATGGCAAGACCCCTTCTTTCAAAAAAAAAACTTTTTAAAACTTAGCCAGGCATGGTGGCAAGTACCTGCAGTTCTAGCTACTTGGGAGGCTGAGGCAGGAGGATCTCTTGAGCTCTGGAGTTTGAGGTTGCTGTGAGCTATGATGATGCCACTGCACTCTAGCCCAGGCCACAGCATGAGACCCTGTATCTCAAAAAAAAAAGAGAGAGAGAGAAAGAAAAACACTTTCATTCAATTAATTGAACAAATGGAACGTATGTGTGTGAGAGAGAGAGAGCACGTGCTCATTTGACACCATTGAAAGTACCAGGATACCAATTTCTTACTCTGAAAACTTGCAATTAAAAGGAAAGAATTCAGCATACATCTTGTCTGTCAGGCTAATCAAATAGCCCTAATTGAAGAGAGAAAATTATTATTTACCATGGAATTCCAGCTAATAAATGGATAAGGAATGATAGAATCAGAAAATCATCACTTTGCCACCCCTAATGAAATAATGGAGTAATGCAACAATCATCAAAGGATATTATCACTTGCTGATCGATTGGTGGGGAACTGTAATGGGGGATCAGGCTGTCACCACTTGAATCCTTTAATCCATCTCAGCATGACTAAAAATGGAAACCAGACATTATGTGTCTCCAATGTAATGCAATATGAAGCACACAGCACCAGCTGTAACAGATTCTTGCCAAAAAAAAGTTAAACCTGGATCTTACCAATCCTCTAAGGAAACACAAGGGATAAAGAAGGAAGTTAAATAAAACCACAAGGGAGCAAAGAAATAAATCAGAATGTGAGACATTCTACAGGACAGCTTGTCTGGCTTTTTGAATAAGCCAGTATCAGGGAGAAGGAGGAGAGGAAAGACTTGATTGATTAAAAGAGACTTTGAAATTGCAATGCGCAAATACAATGAGTGGACCTCGATTTGATCCTAATTTGAATAAATAATCGGTACAAATATTTTGGAGACAATTGGAAGAATTTGATCATGGTCTGATTATAAATTGGTTCTGAAGAATTATTGTTAATTGTATTAGGTGTGATAACATTGGGATTAAAGAAGGTAATGTTCTTATATTTTAGAAACTAAAATACTCAGGAAAGAAAGGACATGTTTTCTAGAATTTTCTTAAAAATTCTTTAACAAAGATAAAGGAAACAGAAATGGATAGATGAAACAAATGTGGAAAAAACCTGACAACTGATCAATCTGGGGGACCAGTATGTAAGAGTTCATTGTTTTATTCTCTACAATTTTGTTCATGTTCAAATTTTTTATAATAAAATAGTTTAAAGCCTTTTACATAAGAGATTAAATAATCAACCAAATTACATATTATAAACCATTGAAATGAGAAGCCAAAGAACTGTATATAAACATTTGGAGAATATGGACAAAATATTCACAGGATAATTTGTAGCCTTAAATGTATTTATTATGAAAAAAGAAAGATTTAAAAAAATAAATATTTCAATTAAAAACTTAGTAAAAGATAACTTCTGCATCTGGCCAAGATAGAGTAACAGGAGCTGAATTTACTCTCCTGCCTGAAACAACAAAAACTGGACAACATACAGGAAATAATTGTTCCCAATATATAAACATCAGGCAACATAAGAAAGTGATCCCAGAGAGAAAAAACAAAAGAGGTAAGCCCTATGACTGACACAGCCTTACTCTCTACATAAAATTTCCAGGCCATACAGCAGGGAGGGGGAAGCCCCGCTGAGCCCAGCAGGCCCCATGAGTTGAAGATGGAGTCACAGGTGGAGACAAGACAGCCCATGTTCACTGGAGAGAGAGCTGCACAGAGAGACAACACTGGGCACCTGTCACAGGCTCCCTCGACTACTCAGCTGAGTACTATCGACACAGGCAAGTGAGGAAACTACCCCAGGCCAGGGAAAGAACCACCAAACAGGGCTAGAGGAAGGCCTCCCAGAGCTCACACAAAGCTTGGGATGATGCTCATTCCCCCAGCCAGAGGGAAAAACTTAGTTCACTGGGTATTGGTCCAAGGTCCCCACTCAGCAGTGGGGCAAAATTAGCCCTGGAATTATAAACGCTGCTCTACTCTTACCTAACAAAGATTAAAAGCAAGACCCAAAAATAAATAAATATTTCCAAATAAATAAATGTGTCTCAGAGCAAAGCCAAGAAACATATACAGAAATATAAAAATATTCAGGATAAAATTCACAATGTCCAACAATCCAACAAACAACTGGAAATTCAATTTTTTTACATATGTGAATTCTATTTTATTTTTATTGTATATATTTAAGGTACGCAACCTGTTTTGATATACGTACCTTGAAATATATATATGCATAGTAGAGTGATTAGCAAAGTCAAGCAAATTAACATACCTCATCTCATATAGTTATCTTTCTTGAATTCAAATTTTAAAAAATACTATTTATTATAGCATTGAGAATGTGAAATACTTAAGGATAAATCTGACAAAAGATGTGAAAGATCTGAACTCTGAAAACTATAAAACATTGCTAAGAGAAATTAAAGAAGACCTAAATAAATATATAGTGTTTATGGATCAGAAGACACAATATTGTTAAGATGTCACTTCTCTCCTAATCTATAGTTGTAATGCAGTCTTAATCAAAATCTCAGCAGGCTTCCTTTTAGAAATTGACATGCTTATTCTAAATTTCATACTGAAATGCAAAGGCCCTAGAATAGTCAAAAACAACTTTGAAAAAGAACAAAGTTAAAGGACTTACACCACCTGGCTTCAAGACTCCTTACAAACCCAGTAATACAGATAGTGCAGTATTGACATCAGGATGGACAAACAGGTCAAGGGGACTAGGCAGAGTCCAGAAATAGATTTGCACAGGGTCTATTAACTTTTGATATAAGTGTTAAAGAAATTTAGAGGAGAAATGATAATATTTTCAACAAAGGATGTTAGAACAATTGTTTATCCGTATGTATAACAATGAAATTTGATCCATACTTCTTACCATATGCAAAAGTTAACTGGAAATGGATCTCATAGACCTAAATGTAAAACCTGAAACTATAAAACTTTTAGAAGAAAATATAGGGGAAAATCACTGTGGCCCTGGATTAAGCAAAGATTTCTTATATACAACACTGAAAGCATGATACATAAAACAAAAATATTGACACATTAGATTTCATCGATTAAAAATTTCTTATCTTTGAAAGACATTTTTGGGAGACTTAAAGACAATCCACAAAATGGGAGAACATATTTGCAAAGCAAGTATCTGATAAAGGACTTGTAACCAGCTCTACAAAATCCAGCTCGCAAAATTCAGTGTAAGAAAACAGCTCAATAAAAAATGAACAAAAGATTTGTACGCAGTTTATTAAAGAAAATACACTGATGGCAAATAAGCACATGAAAGTTTCCCCACTCTCATTAGTCGTTAACTAAATGCAAATCCAAACCACAGTGAGATCCTCTAAGCACTTATTATAATGGCTAAAATTTAAAAGACTTACCCTGTTAATGTTGCTGAGGATGTGGAGAAACTGGAATCCTCATACACTGCTGATGGAAGTGTAAAATGATACAGTTGCTTGGCAAAATAATATGGTAGTTTCTTAGAAAATTAAACATATATCTGACATAAGATCCAGCTATTCCACTTAGGTATTATTTATTTAAGTGACATGAAAGAATATGTTCATTTAAAAATTTGTATATCAATCTTCATAGCTACTTTATTTATAGTAGCTCCAAAGTGGACATAAGCCTTATATCTACCAACAGATGAATTGAAAACAAGTTATGGTATATCCATACAACAAAATACTACTTAGCAATAAAAGGGAATGAACAAATAATACATGCAACAACACGGATGAATCTCAGAATAATTATGCCTTTATATAAAACTCTAAAAAATGCAGACTATAGTGTCAGAAAACAAATCAGGGGTTGCCTGGAGGATGGGGGTAGGGTGGTGGGTGGGCAGGGGCAGAATGGAGAGATTAGAAAGCAGCACAAGAAACTTTTGAGGGTGACATATATATTCATTATCTTGATTGTTGTAGTGGTCTCATAGGTGTATAAATACATCAAAACATATCCAATTGTACACTTTGAGAATGTGTAGCTTACTGTATTCAACTACACCTCAATAAAGCTGCTTAAAAAGCAATAATGAGATACTATTTAACATTAATTAGAGATGCAAAAAATTTAAAAGATTGATAGTATCTGATAACTGTGTGGGTGTGGAAGAAAGAACACTGTCATAAAATGTGTTTTTTTGGTTTGGGTTTTTTTGTTTGCTTGTTTGTTTTGTGAGACAGAGTTTTGCTCTGTTGCCTGAGCTAGAGTGCAGTGGCGTTATTATAGCTAACTGCAACCTCCAACTCCTGAGCTCAAGCAATCCTCCTGCCTCAGCCTCCTGAGTAGCTGGGACTACAGACACATGCTATGATGCCCAGCTAATTTTTCTATTTTTAGTAGAGACAGAGTCTCTGCTCTTGCTCAGACTGGTCTCGAACTCCTGAGCTCAAGTGATCCTTCCCCCTTGGCCTCCCAGAGTGCTGGGATTACAGGCGTGAGCCACCACGCCTGGCCATAAACTGTTAATGGTATATGAAAAGGGAGTGGCATTTTGGAGGGTAATTTGTCAGTATCCTTCAAGATTTAATATTAATAATTGCATTTAAAAAGTGCCAGAATGGTAGAGGGCACACTGGGAAGATGGCAGCCTAAATGCATCTGTGCCATCCTCCTCTTCCAACTACTTCTTTTGAGCAAAAAATCTAGCGCTTCCAGATTTCCATCATTGGCCTTGATACCATAAAGAGACCTAAGGCTCTGCCGGGGTTCAGATGAAGAGGCCTCTTGCTGGTTTTTTCCCCCTCTTGGGCTAAAAGAGAGCCCAAGGACCAGCAGGGGAGAATGATGGACCAAGTTATAACCAGGGGCTCGTGGAAAGAGCTTGGCTTGTGGTGATGAACAAATTTGGGAGGGGAAAGATGCATGACTTTCCTTAGGATTATGGGCTCTTGTCTCTGGCTGCTGGAGACCAGCAGAAAAGGAGAAGAGTTGGGCTGAATCTTCCCTAATCCCAAAGCTGGGAAAGCTTTTGCAGTTTAGGATAGTGTGAGCAATCCAAGGACTTTGCAGCTGAGATGAGTAGGTGAAAATAAGCTTCCAGATCCCAACAGGGGGTGGCTTAATTGCCACAGGGAAAGAGGCAATCCTAACTCCTGCAACTTTCAGGACTGTTGCTCAGCAGCTGGACCTGAGCCCCTAAAGATGAATAGAGCCACAAATAAGCAAAAGACAATAAATATCATAGACACAGCAGCCAGAGAAAGGAAGAACTAGAATTAGCAGAACACGTGAAATACACAATGGCTAGTGAAATAGTCACTTCTAAATGAACAGAGGATAACGTGAATGTAAGTGCACAAGAGTGTTCAAGAAAGTCTTCTGGAACTAAGATACAAAAATGAAAAACACTATTTTCAAATTTAAAAACTCAGTAGTTAATAGGAGACAAAATAATAGTATGTCAAGCTATGCATAAAGATGGCATAAAAGGACATCATGTCTAACTGGATTTTATTTCAGGAATGTAAGGGTGGTTTAACACTCAGAAATTACTCTATGTAATTCCCATATTAAGAGAAAAGAAAAAAATGAGAAAAGTTATATGATCATCTCATAGATGTAGAAGGCACATTTGATCAAATTTAACACCTATTCATACTTTAAACAAACTATTGGAAACTAGGAGTAGAATAAAAATGTCCTTAATCTCAACAAAAGTATCTATAAAAAGCCCACAAGACATATTATACTTTAGGATGAAATGCTGAAAGCTTTCCTTTTGGAATGACAATGAGACTAGGATGCCAGCTATTACCACTGCTATTCATCATTATACCGGGGTTCTAGCAAAAATAAATAAATAAATAAACATCATGTGGTATTGAAGAGATACAACTGTCATTATATTCAGGTAATATGTTTGTGTATGAGAAAAAAAACAAAGGAATCTACAGGCAAACTATTAGAATTAATAAGTGAGTTTACTAAGTGTACTGGATACCAAGTCATTATATAAAAATCGATTGTGGGGCTGGGCGCGGTGGCTCACGTCTGTAATCCTAGCACTCTGGGAGGCCGAGGCAGGAGGATCGTTTGAACTCAGGAGTTCGAGACCAGCCTGAGCAAGAGCAAGAGCCCATCTCTAGTAAAAATAGAAAGAAATTAGCTGGACAACTAAAAATATATACAAAAATTAGCCGGGCAGGGTAGCACATGCCTGTAGTCCCAGCTACTTGGGAGGCTGAGGCAGGAGGATTACGTGAGCCCAGGAGTTTGAGGTTGCTGTGAGCTAGGCTGATGCCACAGCACTCTAGCCCTGGCAACAGAGTGAGATTCTGTCTCAAAAAAATAAAAATAAAAAAATCAATTGTGGGAAAAAAATCAATTGTGGAAATGTAAACTAAAAACACAGTGAGATACCAGAACATATTCATCAGAATAGCTAAAATGGAACAAAAATTTGTATTTAAAGTGTTAGCAATGACATGAAGCCACAGGAATTTACATATACTATTGCGAGAGTGTAAATTTGTACAACTGCTTTGAAGAACTGCTTAGCAGTATTTACTGAAGCTGAACATACAAATACCCAATGAACCAGCAACTCTACTCCTAAGTGTGTATACAACAGACGTGCAAACATACCAGCACCCCCTCAAAAAATTGTATACAAATGCTCATAACTGTATCACTAGAAACTGCCCAAAACTGGAAACACCTATTTGTCTATCAGTATTAGAATATCAATTGTGGTGCATTCATATAATGGAATGTTATTTAACAAAGAGAATAAACCACCAAGTTCCACATGGATGGATATCACAAATAAAATGATTTTTTTTCTAATCCAATATGACTATAGCACATAAAATGTCGAATGAAAGAAGCCACACACAAAAAGTACATATTCTATGATTCCATTTGTATAAATTTCAAAAATGAAGAGGCAAAATCAATCTATGGTGATTGTCAGAATAGTGATGATGTTTGGGAGCAGTAATTTCTGGGAGGGGACATGAGGGAGGCTTCTGGGGTGCTGGCAATGTTCTATATCTTGATTTGCATAGTGGTTAAATGGGAGTGTTCTCACAGAAAGCTATTGAGTTGGATACATCATCTGCAGTTTTATGTATGTGTATCCTTCAATAAAAATGTTTAATTCCACCAATAAAAGTAACAATTGCTTTTAAAAAAATTCAGTAGGCGAATTGAAGGAGACGTTATTTATTATTGAGACACAAACTTATGACCAAGTGGAAGATAATGTCAGAACAAATAGAAATCATGAGGCAAAAGATAAGGAACATGGATGACAGATCTAAGAGACTTTATGTGCAAATAATAGAAGTTCCAGAAGGAGAAAAGGAAACAAATAGAAGGCAATAACTGATCAGATGATAGATGGAGGCCCCTAAGCAGGAGAGACCCAAATTTGTAAATTGAGAGGGCTCAGGATGCTCCAGAAAAGACTATGAAGACCGAGACCTAGGGGTATCCTGGTAAAATCCCTGAACTCTATCCAGAAAGGCAAAACTAGAAAGCTTCTAGACTGAAAATCAGAAACTACCAAAGAAAAAGATTTGTGGTGATGTTGAATGTCTCACTTGTCATCATATAAGACTAGGAAACAGTTGGAGCATATCTATGAACTACTGCTAGAAAAGGATTGCAACCCAAGATTCCCATACCCAGCCAAGGTATCGTGCATCTAGGCAGCAGCAGAGACATCTATGTGGATATGCATGGTTTCAGAGAATATAACACTCATATTTTACATGATGAATGTGCTAGGGAAACCTAGTTACAAGAAACCACAA
Source organism: Indri indri (assembly GCA_004363605.1). Lineage (NCBI taxonomy): Eukaryota > Metazoa > Chordata > Mammalia > Primates > Indriidae > Indri > Indri indri. Next base: position 69,148 of record RJWJ010003755.1, on the reverse strand, counting down.
ATGAATTAGAAAATTGACTTAAAGATGGAGAAATATGAAGTGCAGAGGAAATACTTTTGAGCTATGACTTGTGATATATGGTTAAATTGAAATGGTTGATAATAGATTGTTTAGGTTTCTTGAATTCTGCATAAATGCTAAATAAATAACTTTGTGGCTGGGTGTGGTGGCTCACTCCTGTAATCCTAACACTCTGGAAGGCCAAGGTGGGAGGATCACTTGAGCCCAGGAGTTTGAGGTTGCTGTGAGCTAGGCCGATGCCATGGCACTCACTCTAGCCCAGGCAACAGAGCAAGACTCTGTCTCAAAAAAAAAAAAAAAAAAGAAAAAAAAATAGAGCCCAGAGAGTTCTCTCACCCTCTCTCCACCATGTGAGGACAGCGAGCAGATATCTGGAAGAGGCCCTCACCAGAAACCAACCACACTGGCACCCTGATCTCGGACTTCCAGCCTCCAGAACTGTGAGAAACAAATGTCTGCTTTTTATAAACTCCTCAGTCTGTGGTATTTTGTTACAGCAGCCCAACGTAACTAAGACATCTATCTATATCTGGTAGTTAGGGAAAGACTGGGACTCACAGAAAGTGAAACTTTCTAAAGCTCTTATCTGACAAGCAGAAAATAAGGGAAGGTAAAGGTAAGAAAGGATGAAAGGAATGTCATGAAGCTCGTGCTGCCTTTACACACCGGCAAGAGGGTCCCCTGCTCTGTACCCATGTCTTAGAGAGCCCAGCTCTCCTCCGTCCAGAGCCACCTTCCAGGCAAGGAGTGCGCGGTGTGTGTGAGAGGGCGAGGGGAGGTGCACAGTAAGGGGTGATGCCCGCCCCTCTTCTTCTGGACCATGCTGTTTTCCTGGGATTCCAGAATACCCAGCCCAAAAAGTCCTGAGCCGACTCCGAGAGTCTGAATGTGCCTCTTACCAGGTCTGTTCTCCAAAGGACACAGTGGCAGGCAAGGGCAGGTCTGTGTGTGTGTGTGTGTGTGTGTGTGTGTGCGCGCGCGCGTGTGTGTGCTGGGAAGGTTGATGACACTTTTGTGTATGTGCTGGCGTATCCGCACCCGGGAACATGATGCCCCCCTTTCTCGTTGTGGGAGCAGAGCCAGGCTGGGGAGGAAGGCGGCGGGCTGCGGGCCAGAGTCCTAGAACAACAGTGGCCCTGCATTTGCTCTCACTTTCCAGAACAGATCTCTAGGAAGTCTGAGGATTCTAAACTCAAGCCTGGTCTTTCAGTGCATTAGGAAGATATATTTGTCATGGTAGAAGGATGGAACACATTTTATACAATAGCTTATTAGTTTGATTTATAAACTTTGCGTATTTAGACAAATGATATGTGGTTCTCCTTTTATATTCTCGCTTCAGGCCTCCTAAATGTTAGGCAGCATTTTATACGGCAAACTATGAGTCCTGAATTCAGAAGAGAAGGAGATCCCACAGGGCTGGGGTGAGCCGCGAAGAAAGGCTTCACGAGAACTCACTCAAATCACGACATGCTAGGGTAGAAAGAGACTGTTGAGATTATGCTAACTAAAAGTCAGGCATGTTTGATTTTGGCTCTTGGATATAGAAAGGGGAACTCATTAATCTAGCACCATCCTCTTATTCTGCAAAAAAAAAAAAAGAAAAAAAGAAAAAAAAATGCCCAGGAAGGTACCGCAGATAGTAACAGACCTGGGTCTAACTCAGGGTCTCCCAGCTATCAGCTGGGGCCCTTCCACATCCTCACACGCCTCTGCCGGCATGGGGGAGCGGCAGCTTTGGGGGCAGGAATGCAGAGGGAAATTCAAGGACCACAGAGAAGAGACCAAAGCTCCTGATACTTTCCTAACTGGAGGTGAATGAAGCCCAGCCTGAAGGAATCACCTTTGAAATCTCACACCTGATCTTTAAAGGTAATGAGAATTGTGTATTCTTCTCTCTAATGAGGCTTTGGAATGAGACTAAAGGTGAAACTCAGGTGCTGCCCCTTAATTGGTAAATTTGGGCAAGTTGATCTTTTAGCCTCAGTTTCCATATCTGTAAAATGTGAGTAACAATAGCAGGGTTGGTGTGAGGATTAAGTGACACGATGTATATCAAGAATGTCTTATGCTTAATAAACGTGGGCTGGTGAGCCACCCTGTCGTGTGTGGGAGCAAAATTTCTAATGAATGATGCTCAAGGTTAGGTGTCACTTTGTACATCAGGATGGTAACATTTAGTGTTCAGAATGCATGTTGCAACTTAATTACTCCCTTTGGAAAATGATATGCCAGCAATAGCTGAGTTTTAAAGAACTGATGACATGTTAACTTAGAATGGACACAGAGCAATGCTGAGGCCTGGTAAATTTGCTGTTCAGTGGCTCACCATCAGTGGAGATTCTTGGACAAAGGGCAAGCTTTCCTTTCCAGAGTTCCAGTCTATTTTTGTCAACAAGGAGAAGTGATATGGCTTATTTTGTAATAATTCTAGTAATCCTATGACGATATGCATGACCTAAAGCTACTAATGAGTTGGTTAAGATGTAGTGGCATGTTTTTCTAGATATTTAGGGGCAATATTTTAGTTGCTAGAAAAGCCATAGATATGTTTATACCGTATGTAGAAGGAATCAGGATAGATATTTGACAGTGGTTTAGTAAAACTGGCAACCATCTTCAATATGAAATTATATAACTCCTAAAATTAAATGAGGAAAAATAGCTCTGGTGGTGAGCATGTTCTCCCTGCAGAGGATGATGCATTCTAGAAGGAAATGAAATGTTAAATTGTGTCATGCTATCCCTAGGTGGCTACAAAGTAATGCAATTTCTCTCCCTCATCTCCCAAACCCTGGGATTTTAATACGGGACTGGGACTGGCCCAAGAAGCAATGAAATATAGAGACACACACTAATACAGTCCCCACCCCATGACACTTCCGTGAAACTACCCCATCAACCCATATTTCCAACCCCCTCTTCTACTCTAACCATCAGGTCAAATTGGGAGAGTTGGTTAGATGATGAGGCCAAAGTTCCTTCAACTTCAAAAATGATGTGATTGGAAGGCAAGTTAGTGACTTGCTTATCTTCATGTCAGAACATCAGCTCTAGGATTTTACCAGGATCCCTCCAAGTACAAGGCAAAGAATAGGGTGTTTGGTCTAAGGCTCCCTGGACCCCCATGCACAGAGCGCCCTTGGTTCCTGATCCTTCCAGGCACTGCTTTGGTTTTAAGATGCCATTGATAACTTAGTAACAAGAATCAAATTCAGGCCGGGCGCAGTGGCTCACGCCTGTAATCCTAGCACTCTGGGAGGCCGAGGCAGGAGGATCGTCCTGAGCTCAGGAGTTCGAGACCAGCCTGAGCAAGAGCGAGACCCTGTCTCTACCAAAAATAGAAAGAAATTAATTGGACAGCTAAAAATATATATAGAAAAAATTAGCTGGGCAT
>RJWJ010003755.1:0-65630 GCA_004363605.1 Indri indri | reverse complement strand
TTGGGGAAATAAGTAAAGAGGAAATTCTGCACTTACCAAATTTACTCAGAGTTCATCTGCCCTTGATTGCTTTTTCTTTTTAACAAAAGATAGATAGTATTAATAATAGCTTCCAGTCCTTGAAGACTCTAATTTGGCCTAATGGAATATTTTAACCAACACTTTCTTTCAAAGTTGACCTTTAAGGATTGACATGAGGTTCAGTGTTTTCAAAATATTTTTAAAATTGAGATGCTTTTTAAAAAGTATATTGAGATCCCGTTGTAGTTCTTAAGAGTGATGATTGGGTTTTCTCACTCATATATGAGATGTGCCTCCCTCAAACCTTGTTACAAAATGGGCACATTGCCTGTCTGAGGTGAGGAAAAAAAAGTATTTTGAACAATATGTGATCTAGTCATGTCCTGTGAACGGATGGGCAAAACTTGTATTCACGTGAGGGTCAGCTCTGTTAATCTCTCTGCTCAGTTAGCAAGTCATCTCTCAGAGCTTTGCCATTGTGTTTACTCATTCCTGTTCCAAAGCATCATAAGTGTTTCTCACCAGATGTCTGAGCACAGTGATGGCTGTATCACCCACATTTAGACTGAGCACTGAGTTACGCAACATTCTTTTCAGCACCATTAATTTGGGATGTATTTAACATTTCAGTTGTATTTGTAAGGATCATTATTTATGTTGGTTGTTGATGGAACGTCACATTCGTTGAGCTCCACCTCTCTTTACTACTATTTTTCAAAGTGCTCTGAGGAGCTCTGTAGTTTTGGCACAGAAGGGAGGGGCGTAGAGGGTCGAGCTGGAAGGGGCTCACCCTACTTTCCCTTTAACAAGAGTAGCTCCTCTTCTATTTGTGTGGCTGGATAAAAGCTTTTTTTTTTTGCTTTTTTTTTTTCTTTAAGAGGGACAGGGTCTCGCTCTGTCACCCAGGCGAGAGTGCAGTGGCATGATCACAGCTCACAGCAACCTCGAACTCCTGGCCTAAGTGATCTGCGCCTCAGCCTCCTGAGTAGCTGACATAACAAGCACACGACCACACCCAGCTAATGGATAATATTTGAAGAGATTTATTGCTGGGATTTTCCTTCTTTTCCGTGTAATTTCCCCTTTTGCTTCCCTTATTCAAGGAGGTATCCAGGTTAGTTTTATTGCTTCCACAGAAGTGTGCGATAGGGCTAAGAAGCAAAATTCACCTGCAAAACTTCCTGAATTTTGTTTCAAAAGCTCAAGTCCATAGGAGGGCATAAAAAGCTTGTGGAGGAGGCCGATGGCAGAAAAGGATTTTCATACAGAGGCCAAGCATCTGGAAGAAGAAGAAGGGAGCATGAAGACCTCCCCTTTGATGGAAAAAAAATTGCTTTTACTTAGTAAGCAGACTAATATGTATAAAGCTGAAGGTTAGTGGGGCAACAAACATTTAAGTAATTTGCATGATAACCCAAAATTCACCATACTACCATCATAATCTGGTTTGCTTGTCAGCACTGCCAAATGTTGAAGACATTCCAAACTCTGGTGTGCCTTAAGAGCTGTCTTTTGGCACACTTTACATTACTTTACTCATATTGTCATAATCACAGATTCAAGGGCTTTGTTCTTGCTTTCATTCACTCATCCTCTTCATAGCAATTGTTGCTTTACTTATTCAAATTGCCACTGCCTGGCCCGTCCCCTGCGTAGGAGCCTTTCCCCTGATGACTTCTCTGTGCAGCTCAATGGTACCCTATAAATATTTCTGGAGGAATCACTTTTCACAAGCAACTGCAAGTTCTTGGCCCATCTTGATCTCCCTGGCCCAAGACTTAGCAATTATTATTTCCAAAAAAATCCTACTAGTTGCTATTATTAATTGACACTGCAAAGGACCATGATGTAGGCAACTAGAAATGCATAGCATTCAAGATAACCCCTGGATGTTACCAGAGTAGCACCTGGGGAAGCCAATATAGGATATTTTAGTGAAAGAATAGAAGGGTTTTAGAATGTGTGTCATGTTGATATTCTTATTTTAACACTTTTATCATTCAATTAACTCAACAAGAATTTGGGGGAAAGCATTCTGGGAAGGGGAACGGCTATAGCCAAGGCCCTAGGTGAAGGTATATGTATTGTATTCAAGGAACAGCAAGGAGGCTATTGTGGTTAGCATGGAGTCAGAGGAAGAGAGGTATAAGATAAACTTAGAAGGTTAGCAGACAGCCAGATCATGGAGGGTCTTCAAGGCTGTTGTAAAGACTTTGATTTTTTTTTTTCTTTGAGTGAAAATAGGAGCCACTGGAGATATGTAGTAGTAAAGAGATCTGGCTTAAGTTTTAAATATCACCCTGGCCTCTGTGCTGAACAGGGACAAAGGTAGAAGGGGAGCTCGGTTAGGAACTACACTCATCCCTGCAAGAGATGATGGTAGTGTGGGTCAGGGTGGCAGCAGTAGATCTTCTGATGAATTAGATGTATGATGTGAGAGAAAGAGAAGGGTTTTGTTGGTTTGTTTTGTCTTGTTTTTGCATTATTCTGTTTGAGAAGAGTGAGAATGGGGCCCCAGTCTCTTCTTGCTTGTAAGGTCTCAGTTGAGAAGTCTGCCTTTATTCTGATGGGTTTTCCTTTGTAGGTTACCTGCTTCTTTCGCCTTACAGCTCATAGGAGGGCCTCTTTGGTGGTTATTTTGGTCAGTCTGATGATTGTGTGTCGTGGTGTCTTCCTGTTTGTGATGAATCTCCCAGGAGTCCTTTGAGCTTCTTGTACCTGGATATCTAGATATTTAGCAAGGCCTGGGAGATTTTCCTCTATTATATCCTCAAATAGCTTATCCAATCCTTGCGTATTTTCTTCTTCACCCTCAGGGATGCCCATGATTCTCCCGTTAGGCCTCTTCACATAATCCCACATTTCTTGTAGGCTTTGCTCTTTTCTCTTATTTCTCTGCTCTGTCTCTGTGACCAACTTATTTAATTGAAAGGTGTTATCTTCAATCCCTGAGATTCTTTCTTCTGTTTGATCTACCTTGTTCTTAAGGCTTTCTACTGTGTTTTGTAATTCCTTAAATAAATTCTTCATTTCCAGAAGTTTGGTTTAATTTTTCTTTAATATTTCTTTAATTTTTTCTTTAATATTAATAATTTTTCTTTAATATTTCCTTAATTTTTCTTTAATATTTTTTCTTTAATAATTCTTTAGTGAATTTTTCTTCCAAGTCCTGGATTTTTTTTCTGGTTTCTTTGTGTTGATTATCCATTTTTTCTTGCATATGATTGAGTTTTCTTACAATCCATGTTTGAAATTCTTCTTCTGTCATCTTAGTGTTCTGAATTTGGTTGATGTCCATTGCTAGAGAGCAGGTGTTCCCCTTTGGGGGTGTGCTTTCAGTTTGATTCTTCATACTTCCAGAGTTCTTTCACTGATTCCTTCCCATCTGGATCAGCTGTTGCTTCTTACCTTTAGATTTTCGTTTGGATAATGACATGCCCTGTTTAGTCTCTGAGCCAGCAGGCGGTGTTTGTGGGTGAGATTCGACCACACCCTGTATGATGAGTCAGTAGATGCAGTAAAAGGGTGTGCAGAATGACCTCCCTGTCAGTAGGTGGCACTTGCTGGAAGGAGCAAGCTGCAGCGTTGTTTTTGGGTCCTGTAATCAGCTCTTATTCCTCCGGAGAAGCACTCTAGTGCCTCAGGTGGTGGGTGGTGCCCTGGGACTTCCAGGTGTGTCCTTATTCTCCACCTCAGTAGAGGCAGGTGGGGGAGTGAGTCTGGGTGGAGCTCAGTTCAGTGAGCCTGCCCTCAAGTTCCACAAATGGTGTTAGCAGGGGTCAAAGTTCTGCTCTCTGCTTCTGGGCAAAGCTGCCAGGGAAGGGCTGAAATGGCCCCACTTAGCCGAAAAGTCTGCATGTGGGGGTGGGACTCTCTGAGACCTGCAGTCTGGAGCAGGCCTGGCTCCTCTCCACCCTCCCCTATTCTAAAGTTTCTCTTGGGTCTCTGCTAGCAGGCAGGACCTCAAGCCAGTGGATCGCCCCTGGCTGTGATGCAGGCTGTGAGGGTCCCTGCTCAGGATCGCAGCCTGAGCTGGGTGCATGGCTCTCCCATGGGAGGAGGGTTGGCCCTCAAGCACGTTGATCTGCCCCCGAAGGCACACACACCTCAGTGGGCTCATTCACAAATATCCCTTCTGTGCCCTGGGGCAACACAACTGAGACCCAGGTGTATGGGATCTGGTCTGCAGGCCTGTCCCCTGGGCCCTGGAGATCAATACCCGACCCTGCCAGGGAGAGGAGTGCTTATCTCAAGTCACCCATGGGGTGCCCAAGCTGGATTGATGCCTCTTCGCCTCGGGCAAGTGGCACCTGGGAGGGCTGGCAGGTAGGGAGCTCACAGTCTGAGTACCCCTCAGTCCACTGTAGGGCCCCAAAAAGAAAGGTCCCATTCCCTACAGATGCCTCTGGGTGGTGGCTAAATTATCTCTCTCAGCAGCTGTGGGTAGGGAAGGGGAAGGGGAGAATGAAGCAATATGGTGCCTGCCGATCGGCTCAGGTCTGCGGGCTGGGAAGTGCCCCCAGGGAGCTGGGAGCCTAGTGTGGCTGTCTCTGGCAACGGCTGTCTCTGGGCTGGTGTTGGCAGTCTCTCCAACCACTCAGGAGCCCACCAGCAGTCCGAGATGCAAGGGAGGGGAAATTTAACCACTCCACCTACCCTTGTCACTAGTCTCCAAGCTTCTTGGGGGCTTTTCTCCTTCCAGTTCTCCTCTGCAACTTCTTCCCATGGAGTCTCCTGTATTTTCAGGCACCCTTCCTTCCGACCCTCATCCAATCTGGGTTTGTCTGCCTGTTTATTTATTTATTTATTATTTATTTATTTATTTCACTTTCTTCTAAAATCTGTCTTTCTTGCAGAGACACTCTGGCTGGAGGTTTTTCTCATCTGCCATCTTGGCCCTCCCCCATTTTCCTTACCTCTAAGCAATATAACCCAGATTTCTTGCCACCTCTCAAATCTTAAAATTTAAGATCACTTTTTTTATTTTAATCTAAACAGTTGATTTTCTACTCCTCTTTCCAGCAGGCGATTGAGGGGAAAAAAATGATATAATCATGCAGATTAGCCTGATATCATATTTATAATTTTCAATTTATACATCTTTTTTCTGTTGGCATCAGATTCCTCTCTGGTTGACTTCCTCTCATTCTTGAGGGAATTTATTCCTAAATGTTCCCACTCTTCTCAAGCTCAGAATTCTACCACTCTTGTCACAAACCTTGATTCATAATTTGAGAGTTGAGGCCTTCAAAAATGAGCCCCTCCCACCCCCGTGTTCTCAACTTCAACATTTCTCTTTTCATTCAATGTCAGAAAAGGAAATCTCTCCCTTTCCTTCAAGTTAATCCCTCTAGTGTTACCCAGGATTTTGTACTCTCCTGCCTGTGTTTGGGCCTTACAGCACCAATTATATATCTTTTCCATCTTCCATTTTTTTTCTCTCTCCAATTTTGCTAGATACTTAGCCATAGTGAATCAATGTATCATGTCTCCCCTTTCACAAAACTCTCCTGCTCTATTTCCTGTCCCTAAAGCTCATTTATTCACACATCCCCCCTTTTTCTACAGTACTTACTATGTATTGAGTGCCCGCCTCCCCTGTGTCAGGCACTGTACTAGTTGTTGGGTGTTCATGGTGAGTGAAGAAGACACGATCCTTGACCTCAGGAATTAACAGTTTGTAGTACAGTGGCTTTCAAACTTTTTAAAAACCAGAGTAAAATTAAGAGTAAAAAGTATATTTTACATTGTGCCCCAGTGTGCATATGTGTATTATTTTTAAATAACTACTTAAGTTGTTAATCTTAACAATTAAATAATTATTAAGTTGTTTAGATATAAGCTACTTAATATATAATTGTTAGCTATTTACTTTAGCCTAGAGGTGCAATGGAAAATTGGAGACACTAAGGGCACCATTAACTGAGAAAGTTTGGGTACTTCTGACTTTAAAATGATTCCTGTTGCTTTCTCTACTTCTTTCAAGTACTGGGTCAAGGCCCTTGAGAGGTGTAGTTGTATGAAATAGAACTAGGAAATTCTTAGACCCTTTCAGTAAAAGCACTGTGTACCAAAACAAAAACAAAAACAAAAAACCCCCAGAAAACTGGAGGAAAAGAAATTCTCAGACCTAAGTCTAAATCTCACAACGAATATTCTTTCCACCCCACCCCACCAAGATCTCTCATTACCTTAAAACTTGAGCCTTGGCCGGGCGCGGTGGCTCACGCCTGTAATCCTAGCACTCTGGGAGGCCGAGGTGGGTGGATAGTTCTGAGCTCAGGAGTTCGAGACCAGCCTGAGCAAGAGCGAGACCCTGTCTCTACCAAAAATAGACAGAAATTAATTGGACAGCTAAAAATATATATAGAAAAAATTAGCCAGGCATGGTGGCGCATGCCTGTAGTCCCAGCTACTCGGGATGCTGAGACAGTAGGATTGCTCGAGCCCAGGAGTTTGAGGTTGCTGTGAGCTAGGCTGATGCCACAGCACTCGCCCCAGGCAAGACAGTGAGACTCTGTCTCAAAAAAAAAAACAAAAACAAAAACTTGAGCCTAAATATCTCTCCTTAGTTTTAACGGCATGTGTCTATACCATCACCATCTGTTATAATTTGGGTGTTTAAAACCAAGAAACATATGCCTCTTAACTCCCCCAGAGCCTTGTGTCTCTAAAAGAAGCCAGACCACGTGGGTCACCAGACTCATCTTGGATATTCATCTTTTTTGTCAACATCAACTCCAAATGGGTAACTCTTGATAGATGGCTTAGGCCAAATAATTATGGCCTCAGAACTGCTTTCTTTTCACCAGCAAAGATACCAGTAACATTTTATGTGTGTTAGGGAAATGAGATGCCACTAGACTGTGTTTATGCATGTGTATATGTGTCTGTGTGTGTTATGGGCTTTTCAAGAGATTCTCTTTCTTCTCAAAGCAAAGAGATTGTGCTTTGTTAATTTTTGTTAGGTCCAGTACCCAGGACAAGGCCTGGCATATGGTAGATGTTGAATAAATGTTTGTTGCTAAACTATGCAAATTAATAAATTATGTTATTTGCACAAACAGTTATACTATAAAAGCTGAAGAAGTTTGAGCTTCAGGGCCACAAAGATTTGTAAAGATATTTTCACTGCAATTACTTGAAAACATTATTTCTTTATACTTTGACTTACCCTCCATCACATCTAACTTTATATCAGTGAGATTAGAGAGGCTACAAACATTCTGGGGACTGGGCTTAGGGGAGGTTGAGTTAGGTGCATTAGATTGGGTTTAGTGGACTGCTATGTTTGTGACTGACATTCACTTTGGTGTATAGTTGCTAACTATCCCAGTATAGAACTAGCTTCCATGAATCCTGCCCACTGCGAAGGACACATCCCAGATGGTGATGTGGACCAGAGGGAGTGCAAGGCCAGGGGCTGTAACACAACATCAAAGTTTCCCACAGTGTCCAGCACCAAAGGAACATGCAGAATAGAGGAGAAACAGGGCTTAAAACGTGCAGCACAGGAAACTGGCCTGTGGAAAAGGGTTTCATTTACCAGGTGTGTAGAATCATTAGATGACACGTCTTTCCCTACAACATCTGGTCAAAAAGGACATTCTCTTCTGACAAGAATATACTCAAAGAGCAGAGCATACTCTATATTTGATAGGGATTATATGACATAGATTCCACCAGAATTTTTCTGTTTGTACCAGTACCACAAACAGCAAGGACATCTGTGTGTGAAAGTCACACATTTTATACATCCCAACTTATTGGCTTGCACTTTACCATATCTGATGTGTCCTGTTCTGATGAAGTCTGGTGGTTCCAGATGAAATGGTATGCAAAATTACCACAGTCAGCAAAAGTGCCTGAATTTTCTAAATTGTCAACGATAAATAACAAATTTCAGTCAACCACTAGAAGACTTGATTACTTTTGATCTTTATATAAAAATTTATATTACAAAATTGCTTTAAGAAGACATGATCAAAGGGTGTACAGTCAAAAAATATTTTCAAAAGTATATTAAACAATGAAAAGTGTTATTTTTCTGGACTTATGTTTTTGGTTTGATAAGCTTCATAAAAAGCAAAATGTGTGGTGATTCCTCACTCCAAATAAGCCCTTTTATATCTAATTTTGTTTTCAAATTTTTGTAATATTTTTTCTTCTAACAAGTAGACATTTTATGTCTTAGAGAGTGTTCTTCACAATACCAGACCTAGTTATTCAATCCTTCCCTATCATTTATGATAAGAAATTGAGCTATTTCTAACAGCTGTAATACACATTTCCAGAAGTGACAGGCAATCTTCTGAAGCAATGCATTTTATTTTAAATGCTGCAACATTGTGCCATCCATTTGAAGATCTTTTAAGGAATAATTAGGAACTGAAATGTAAATAATTTCTACCTGCTGTGGGGACACTATCAGCAAAATGTAAATTGTGGGAAACTAAAGAACAAACAACCAGGTTTCCTCAATTTGAAAAAATTACAAGGAAAAAAGCAATGGAAGAGGAAACCTATAGATGAACAGAGACTTAAAAGACCTAGCACAATGTGTGACTTTCCTTATATCCCAATTAAAACAATTTAAAAAATGACATTCACAGGATAACTAGAAACCATCTATTTTATGATAGTAAGAAATTATTGTTATTTTTTAGATATGATAATGGTATTATGGTTATGTTAAAAAATAGTTACTACCTTATGGAGATACATAATAAAATATTTACAAATTAAGTGATCTATCTAGGATTTGTTTCAAAATTAACAGTGGAGAAATGGATGAAGTGGATAAGGCAGGTTTGGCTGTGGGCTGAAGGTCTGGGGTCTGGTTATTGGGTATAGAGAGGTACATCATACGATTCTGTCTATTAAGATATTCAATCTGACTTTTTGGTACGACAAGGAGCCCATTCATCATTCTATGGCGAATGTATCTTGCTCTTACTCTGTAAACCTATGTCTTCCTCTTGCTCTATGATCCTATGTTTCTCTTCTGAATAAACCTTGTTTCGTGCTTAAAAAAAAAAAGATATTCAATCTGGTTGTCAAATCCAATGGCATTTGACATTGCTGCATCCTCACTGCCACCTGAAACTCTCCCCCTTTTAGTTCATGTGTCCCTGCTCTCCTGGGTCTCTAGACAGTCTTGATCTCATGATCAACTGCAAGTCCTCCTACTCACCCTTCAGTCATTGGTGTAAGGTGGAAAGAAGGCTTCTGAGTCTATGGACTTCTCTTAGGATTATGAGAAGGCAGCATAAACTAAAGGAGAGCTCACGCCTGGGAAGACCAAACCCAAATCCCTGCTTTTCCATCCTAGCCTCTTAGAACAATTGCACAAATCTACTGCAGAAAGAAAATATATCAGCTTAGCAAACGCTTCATGGGGAAACCATTTGATATCATATTGTTTTATTTTTCACAGGATACCACAATAGTGACCAGCTTTCCACTTCAGGGCAATCTAGATAAGTAATATCAGTTTTGATGAACTGCAGTAAAGGACCCTGAGAGTGACCCCAACAACTTTCTGGTGGAACTCCATATATTCCAAGAACTTGAAATCTTTGCCACCAAGGGAACTCTGAAGTTTCTCTTCCTTAAGATTTTGGGGGAAATAGTCCATCGAATGGTTTGGGGTATAATCTCCAGTGAGTCTGCTGGTATACAGGCAAAAAAAAATGGCTGGTTTTGTCTTCCTTTAGAATGAAAGTTGATATCCTGGTGATGAGGTTTTGGTGCTGATTTATGTTTGCTTTGGAAATAATCTGATCTTTCAGACTCATAATCACACACTTTCTTCTTTCTTACGCATTTCTCTTTACCGTGTGTACAACTGTAATCACACTCCGAATGAATGTTTTTCTTCCTAAATAAATCAAATTTGGCCTTCTTTCTTTCTTCGCTTTCTGGGTGCACGTGAAACTTGCCTTGGTATTTTGCAAGATGTAATTTAATATTTGATTCAGTTAAGGGAGCTAAACAGTGACTTGGTCTGCTCCTTGTAGTATTTGAAAGTTTCTCTTCACTGAATGATACGGTAGATGACCTAGACTGAATTTCCATAGTATTTAATGAACTATGACACAGCCAGTCAGGAGATTTCATTTTGGAGGATGATCTGTATTTTCTGCTGTTGTGGGATTTATAAGAAGGTGGTCTCTTAATTAAGGTATGTTTTCTACAGCCTGTAATATGATGGGAACCTGAATCTTCACTGTAAAGTGGTTTCAAATCAGTCGTGATTTCTTTCATTTTGTAGAGATTTTCCAAAGGAATGCCTTTCTGTAATTCAAATAGAATGTTTTGTGATTCCTCACTTAAATAAGAGTTGGCTTCTAAAAACACACATTCCTCACTGTCATGTACTTCAAGAGCTGGACTTTCCTCCAGGTTAGCTGGACTCTCAATAATTTTCGGAGTATCAGCAATATCTTCAAAAATCTGAGTTGCATGTGAATCAACTAAACTAGTAGCATTTCTCTGAGTCCTTAAATCAAAAGATTTATATGTATTTGTTTCTTGAAACTGTACGTGATATTGTTTATTTTTTTCTGGAGTCACATGGGACTTTAACTGCGAAAGAACTCGAGTATCTTTCTGTGCTGGGATATGCAGATTAGGGTCAGAAGCATGCATGTTAATTGGCTCTAGGAATTTTCTGAGTGATGAGTTTTCATGGGGGCTTTGCTTTTTGAAAGAGATATGTTGTTCTAACAGTTCTGTGTCAATGGAAAAACTACAGCTTTCCCCATTATCATTTACTTTTTTACATACTGCAATTGTTTTTAATTTAAGAATATGTTTGGGAGGTGCAGTTGGCTTAGGGAACATACTTCCAACAGGAAGCCCCAGGAGAAATCGAAGGTATTTGCATCGTAAATCAAAATCTATTCGATGAAGAGATTTTTCCTCAAAAAGTAACAAAATTCTGTTTTCTCGTTTAGGTACTTTGATAGCACAATGAATACAGTTAGATAAAGGTTTCGTTCTGACCTGCGCAGTGGTTATTGCATAAGATCCTCTTACAATTCTGGGAAAGGCTTTCATTTGTATCTCCAATGTTTTCACAGAAAAGTGCATAAGAAGTTTGGCCTTTTCTTTTACTGAGTACTTTTGGAGAATAGGAAACAATGGTATCTCACTAGCAGAAACCACTGAAAATGTTCCACTTTCCAGCTTATTAATACTCCTGAACTTTGTAACAATCTCCGTGCTGCCACTCGAAACATTACCAACCAGTGTCTTCATATAGCTGACAGAAGGTGAGTCTTTTTGGTATTTGTAATTTAAGTTAAGCACTGCAGTGTCGATCCCTGCTAGAGACATAAAGCTCATTTTTTTATGTCTTGGATAGAACCTCCAACTGTTATCTTCTGAGATAGCTCCTTTTGGATAAAAGTTGAACTTCCGTAAGGATTTTTTTGCCATCTCCGGCATCAAATTTAATCTTACTTCAAGTGCTTTTGACTCTAAATGATTAGCAAGCTTATTTTTTTCTTTGGAAGTAAATTGTTGTAATTTGGGATATATCGCTGTTGCTGTTGTATCTGGACCCTCTGGAAAAGGTGGTGACTTCAAGTCATCATGTTTATAGGCTTGTACTTTTTTCGGTTTATCAGAAGAAACTCTGTATTGGATTGTATTTTTTACCTGGGATTCAGAGACATTTTTAATTGCTTCATAAACAGGAAGTGAACGTTCTGCACTTGTACCATCTGCAGCTATTTTGATTTCATTACTTTTAACTTGAGGTGGCATGGGCACAGTTCCTGGAAAAACTCTTTGTTGCTGAAACTTTTGTGTAGTCACATCACACACTGGTTTACTATGATCCCTTTGCTTGCATAGCTTTGGATCTTCAAACATAGACAGACACTGTGTGGGTGTCAGAATGCGTTTTGGTATGTTTTCTTCTTGCTTGATTACATGCAAGTCTGGTTTTTTCATGATCCTTGAGACATCATGCCCTGGAACAACCTTTTCTTTTGTTTGTGGATTTAAAATTTTTTCATTTATTTCACTTCTAAGGCTTGCTTTAGATTTGACATTAGGAAGTTTCTGCATTTGTTGTCCATCCACTAGAGAGAGCTGGGAATGTTGTGGAACTGTGTTTGTAAAATTCTGTCTCCCTTCTATAATCATTAAGGTGTCCCTCTTAACAATTTCACTGGTGTTTAGCAACTTCTCTTGGAATTTAGAAAAACAGATTCTCTTTTCTCTTTCTCGGTGTGTCTCAGATCCTACTGTTTCTTCAGTGTGGGGTGGACTCATCATGGAAATGGAAACACTTCTGATAAATATTCCGGACTCATCTTTACTCCATGAAACCATGTTGTTTGATTTGTTAACCTCATCTAATTTCTTTCTGCTGCTTGGAGTATCACATCCTAGGATACCAAGGATCTGTGCAATTGGGTGATTTTGGATTTTCATAGTTGAATATTTGGGGCTCAGTTCTCTTTTCAGATCTGTTATTGTTAATCTGCCTTTCCGGCCTTCAAATTTGGGAGAAAGAGCAATATAGGAATAAAATGAATCCAGAACATTTCTTTTAAACAATTTTTGTAGTTGAATGTTTTGTTTTGCATTAGGTGCTTCTAGTTCCTTTTTATGTTTTTGCTTGATTGGACAGGTGTTCTCTATATGCGTGATTACCTGAGTCTTAATTTGAGATTCTTCTGCCTTTAGAGATGGGACATGCAGGTTTACAGTACTGCTTGTGTCCAGTCTTACTTTCTTCTTCAGATTGACAGTACTGTTCTTGTGCATTTCTACTTTGTTGTCTTCTTGATGTACAGCTCTGTTTGTATCTACATTTAATTTCCTGTCTCCCTGATTCACAGTACTGCTATTGTCCATTTCTAATTTTTTCTGTTCCAGATTTATATTGGTGTTTGTGTCAGTTTCATCTTTCCCCTCCAGATCTCCTGATTGAAGTGGAAAAGTCCAAGGGGTGGAAAGGGACTCCTGAATTGATTCTAGAACACACTCCTCTTGTTCTGAAACTAGCAATGCCTGCTCATTTTTTCCTCTTGCATCATCAAACTCTGTAATATCCATGTGTGTTCCTGCTAGTATTTGTAGGCTGGGGCACACTGTAGCTTTCTTGTCCACACCTATTTCCGATGGTGTCTTCTGCTTTCCATTTTGAAGTGGAAACTCAAGAGAAAGGATAGAGGTCAGACTTGTCTTGTGTCCACTGTTAAGCCATGGCATTGCTTGCTTTTTCATGTCAATATCCTGATCTTCCATATTTTGAGAGGAATTCCACTTGGTGATATTCATTTTTTCCAGTGATTCCTTTGTCTGTAGTGCTAACACTCTGGGAGAAAGCATTTTGCTTATTTTATCATTACTTTGTACATCTTTTTCTGGCTTACCTAAGTTACATAAATCTTCAGATTCTGAAGATGCTTCTGATGAAGTGTCTTGGTGGTGGGCATATCTCTCTGAAACAGAAAATTCTTTGGAACTTACAGAGCTGCCAAATGTGACATGTATTTCCTTCGATATTTTCCTTGGCAGTGAAACTGAAACCTTAGGACTTATTTTATGGTTTAAGTTACGCATTATTTCAGGTTTTTTCTTCAGATTTCTAATTTTCATTGCATCCATTGTGGGATAGGAAAGACATACAGCAGAAGTTTCAGTTTTGTATTTTTCTGGCTGTGCCTTTTGCCCAGTAAAGAGCCATTCCAGCCTTTTTCCACTTCTTATGGTACCAAATCCTGTGAAATAAATATCCTCATCCTGTGAATTTAAAACCAACCGATTCAAATATCCTTCTGATTTGACTCGGGAAGGTTCATTCCTTTGCTGGACCCTGATCATAAAGTTTGAGGCCCACTGTTGCCCTACCTCTTTTGGAGGCACACAGTGTTCTGCTTGTTTAACAATGTTTTTATCATCCCCACCTTCGACTGAGTCTCCATTTGCTATTTTCTGGGTGTCTGATGATACCCAGAAATTTTGCTGTGGACAAGAGGATCCTATAATTCCTGGTATGTCTTTGTCTATTTTGTTCCCTGAATCCAGATAAAGGGGAGGTGCTGATGGTATGGATAGAAAAGTCCTTGTCAAAACCACACATTCTTCACCTTTACCTTTTTGTACTTTTTTCTTTGGCTTATTAATATTCAACACAAACTCCTTTGCATTAATGATTTGTGTAATTGGGGGGATCCTTGCCTCTTTGCAAGGCATCCGGATCTTCATGTCTACTGTTTTCACTTCATGTTTTTCTTCATTCTGTGACATATGTGGTTTTCCTTTCCTTACATTACCACACATTGCCGCTCTATCTGCTGTTTTCTCTGCATCTGAGAATTCTGGAAGCATTCGTGGAAGTAGAGTGGATGTTTTACTTCCAAACTTTTCTCCATCCACTTGTGTACTTTTATGCAGTTTAGAGTTAGGTGGAGAAGGTTTGGAAACATAGATTTTTCTTTGAACCATACATGGTGGTTTATCTCCATGTTCCTTTCGCTCTTGCCCTCTAATGTTCATATGCAATTCTGATCTATGGAGCATGGAGGAACGAGGTGATTTCTTTGACTTCGAAGTTACATCTGTGCCTCTCCTATCTACCATTTTTTCTCTCTTCCTCTCTTCTTTCTGAGGCATATGTTGTTTTTCATTTTTAACATCATTTGTGATATCACCACCAAATGACTCCGTGTGTAACTTCTCTCCTGAGTGCGATAACGTCTGTAAAACAGACCTTGAAAGTCTTAGCATCACATCATCTAATTGTGTTTCTTTACCCAACATGAGGTGAGGTAGAGATGATAAAGAAGGAGAAGGTTTGGTCAGAGCCATACCTGGTTCATCTTTACATTCCTGCACCTTATTTTCTTGATGTTTGGAGAATGTTACGATTTTTGTCACTCGTACTCCATCCTCTTCCTTGTCCTGTGGCACATATTTTTCTTTTTGTAGACTAATGAAAATATCACTATCACTAGTAATTGGCTCTATATATATGCCTGCCCCAGAGTCGGATGATTCCTGGAGGTTGGCTAGGGAAGTAGAGGATCCTGCTAACACCGGTATGCTTTCTTCCTTGATCTTGATATCCATGTTAAGGTGAAGTGGGGAAGATCTAGAAGGACTCTTAGTCAGTATGACACCTGGCCCACTTTTAACTTTCTGGACCTTTTCCTCTTGCTGTCTTGTTTTCAACTGAAGGTCACTTAAATTATGTGTAGGTAAAATAGGTGATTTGTTTGCCTTTGGATACATATTATTAGGATCCACTATACTTCTCATATCCATAGGAACTTTTTCTCTATCCTTCTCTTCTTTCTGTAGCATTTGTTTTGTTAATTCTGTCACATCATTTGAAGGTTCTCCACCAGTTGTTTCTAGACATGATATTCTCCCTGCATCTGATAATTCCTTGGACTGTAATTGTGAGAGAGACAATTTCGTAATTCTCATGCACTCCTCTCCTTCTGTCAAGTCAAACTTATGATATGGTGGAGTAAGAAGAGATGCATTAATGTTTGTCAGACTTATAACTAGTTGATTTTTATCTTCCTGCATCTTTTCCTTTTGTTCTTTAGTTTTCCACTTCGAATCCTTGGTATCAAGTATATGTGAAATCAGTAATTTCTTTGCCTTCAGATCCATATGTTTAGGGAGCATTTTGTCTTTCCTATCTATTTTGAGTCTATCTTTCTCCTCTTCCTGTGTTATAGATTGTATTGGTTCTTTTCTGTTGCTTAACATACAAGTATACAATGATTCAGCATATGCTTTTTTGCCTGAATCTGATGAATCCTGAATCTTTAGTGGTGGAAAACAGAATTGTGATGTTCCCAGCACACCTTCCTTTTCATCCCTTCTAGTGTCGCATTTCAGGTAAGATGGAAAAGAAGGTGAAGCAGCACAAGTTTTCCTCGGAACTGTTCTGGGTTCACTTTTGCCTTCCTGTACTTCTTTCGTTAGCTCTTTAATATTCAAAGGGGGTATCTGTCTATTGCACAAATGTGCAAATGGGGATGTCTCTGCCCTCAAACTTATTTTTGGGAGGAGTATTCTACCCTCCCTGTCTTCTATTTTTACTCTGTCCTTTGCCTCTTCATGTGGCATATGTTGATTTGCTTTTAATATTACATTATATGAGTTAATACCTTCCTTTGAATCTGCACATCTGATTTTCCTTGCACCTGATGATATAGGAAGCTGTAGTTGTGAAGGCAAGAATCTATGGTGAGATGGAGAAGGCATGAAAGGATAAGCTTTTGTCAGACCTACATCAGGATCTGCTGCTCTTTCCTGCTTCTGTGCTACTTTCTCTTTAATGTCCCACTGTGGCGGTTCCTTTCTCTTCCTCAGAGTGCTGTGCTCAGGGAAACTGAACACATGTGGAGTTACTGATGACTTTGCCTTGAAAACAGCACCACTGGGGTGCATTAAGCAAACTTTCATGGCTACTGTTTGTACTCCATCTTCTTTCCTTGGTAGATGTTCTCCTTTCTTTATACAGCTATCAGTTGACGCTGTAGATGCCATTTGCCCTGAAGGCACTGATTTCTGGAGCTCAAGACGTGGTCCATAGCTTAGTATTCCTCGTTCTTCTTCCTCTTCTTTTGTTGTGTCTAATTTAAGGTAAGTTGAAGAAGTGACAAAGGGACAAGTTTTGCTCAGAGGCACAACTGTTTCCACCTTAACTTGTGGTCCCTTTTTCCCTTGTTCTTTGATGTTAATTTGCGGTTTCATTCTTTTGAGTGTATCAGGAAGGGGTGATTTCTTTGCCTTCACAACTATGTCCTTGGGATACATTATGCTTTTCTTAAAGACATTTGCTGCATCTCCAATCTGTGTCATGTATTTTATTCTTTCTGGATTGCTTGAGATATTATTCAAAGACGACGCTGTATATTTTAATTTCCCTGCATCTAATGATTCTATGTGCTGTGTGGGTGGAAGAAAGGATCTTGGTTCTTCAGGTGGCATTTTATAGTTGATATCTACTATTTTTCTTCTATCTGCCCCTTCCCATGACTCTTGTTTCTCTTTCTTGCCTTCTATACTTTTGTCTAGTTTACGATGAGGTAGAGAAGGTACTTTCAGGACCGCATCTAATTCACTTTTTCTTTCCTGTACGTTTCCCGATTTTTCTTTGAGGTTTGTCTCTCTATCTCTAGTTTTTGAGCCACCACGCCCAGTGACACTGAGAGCATGTGCAAGTGGTGGTTGCTCTGCCTTGGATGTCATGCCTTCGGGTGGCATTTTATAGTTCATATCTACTGTTTTTCCTCTATCTGCCCCTTCCTGTGACTTGTACTCTTCTACTGTTTTTACAACATTTGAGGTATCCTCCCCAATTGATTTTGTATGAGCTATTTTCCCTGCATCAAATTCAAATGATTTCTGGTGCCATAGTTGTGGAATAGCAGATTTTGATATTCCTTGCCTGTCTTCCTTTCTTTCTATTCTTGCGTCCAATTCATGATGAGTTCCAGAAGGTTGCAAAGGGAAATGTACAAACAGAACTACTTCCTGTGCACTCTTATTTTCATACCTTTTCCCTTGTTCTGGACTCTCTGGGTCCGTGTTCCCGTGCTTTTTAACTTCTTCGGCCACTTCCCCTTGTTGCTTGCCTTCTGTATCTGTTTTCCTGTTCTCTTTAACATCTGAATCCATTTTCTCTTGCTCCACACCTGCTCCATCTGTTTGCCCAGGCTCTTTACCTTCTTCATCCGCTCTCTCAGGCTCTGTCCCTTCTCCATCTGCTTTCCCAGGCTCTTTAAGATTCAATGGTAGGTCCTGTGGAAGTGCCTTCTTTCCTTCCAAATCTCCATCTTTTTGATGCATTATGGCTTTTTTGGCTGACATCTTTACTCCATCCTCTTTCTCTGGCATATAGTCTTTTGATTTTTGTACACCACTTGTGCTATCAGTGGCCTCTCTGTGTGCTTTTATTGATGATTTCTGGTGTGATAGTTCTGGAAGAGGGTCTCTTGTTACTTCAGTCACATAATATACTTTTTCTATCCTTGTAGCCGATTTTAAATGAGAAAGAAAAGGTATGGAAGTACTGGTATTGGTTAGAAGCACACTTGGTTCACCTTTAATGCTTTGTATCTTTTTCTCTGGTTTTTTGATTTCCAACTGAATTTCCTGTGAAACTGATGATTTCTTTTTCTTCAAAAGCATGACTTTTTCCATTTTTACTTTCTCCTTTTCTTTTTGCATTATGTCTTCTAGGGCTTTTCTCACACTGTCCAAGATACTATCAGTAATACACTTTTCATATGCTATTTTCTCTGTATCTGACGACACCTGTAGATATGGTTGTGAAAAAGAGGATCTGGTTTTTATTAGCATGGTTTCCTCTCCTTTTACTGTGCCTCCTTTAGAGTAAGGTGAAAAAGATATGGAAGCAAAATTGCTCCAAATCTCAACAAGTTTATCTTTATCTTTCTGTATCTTTTTCTCTTTTTCTTTGATGTTCAACTGTAATTCCTGTAATACTGAAGACTGCTTCTCCTTCAGAGCTATTCTTTTGGAATGCTTTATTTCTTCCAGTGCTATTTCCACTCTGTCTTTCTGCGGCATACGTTTTGCTCTTTTTATATGGCTTAAAATATCACCAACTGGCTTCTCATATTTTTCCATTGTATCTGATAATTCATGGGGTGTTAATGATGGAAGACAGAATTTTGTTATTCCTTGCATGTATACCTCTTTTATTGGATCCCATTCCAAGTGAAGTGAGGAAAGAATGGAAGCATTATTCTGAACTACACCTCTATTACTTTTATTTTCCTGCTTCATTTTCTTTTGTTCTTTATTGCTCCACTGTGGTTCCCTTCTATGCACTAAGTGTGTAAAAGGTGACTTCTTTCCTTTCAAAGTGATGCACATGCGGCCCATTATATCTTTCACATCTACTCTATTTTCTCTATTTTTCTTCTTTTTCTGTGGCAAATGTTTCCATTCTAATACATTGCTTAAACTATCTCTATTAATTGACTCTGCAAATGATATTTTTCTGATATTTGATGATGCCTGGAGCTTTAGCGGTGGAAGGCAGTTCCTTAGAATTCCTGATTTACCTTTTCCTATATTTATTCTTGAATGCACATTAGGATGTGATAGAGATGGTAAGGAAGTACACAAGCTTGTCAGTTTCATATCTGATTTACCTTTGCCTTCTTGCACCTTGCTCTCTTGTTTTATAATGTTCAACAGCAAAGGTAATTCCTTTCTATTGAGTATATGTGACAGTGATGATTTCTTTGCCTTCGAAATAATGTTAGGATCCATCATTCCTTTCAAAGTCACTGCTTTTACCCTACCCTTCTTTTCTTCTTGTGATAAATGTTGTGTTGTTCTTTTCACATTACTTGAGATAACCCCATCAGTTATCTCTTTAATCAGTTTGAATTGTGGTACAGAACAGATGGACTCATCCATTTCTGCCATAACCAACTTTGGTTCACTCATTCTATGTCTTGTATTTATCATTTTCTCTGTTATGTTGCACTGCATTTCTGTTCTGTTGCTTGGGGCACCACAGTCAGTATTATTGAGTATATGTGAAAATACTGATTTCTTCAAATGTGATTCTACCTTCCTTCTAACTCCTAGAGTGGGTGGGCTACAATTTGATAATAAACCAATTACCTGTGCCTCATCTGATGATTTCTTCCCTTTTGGAAATAAAAGATTCGGATATTTTATACTGTATGATTCTAAAGGCAGCATTGTATTTTGTTTATTCATTTGCCTTGGAGTAACCAAGGGCATAATCCATTCCAGTGGATACTTATATATAGAACTCAATTGATCTTTAGAAAATAAGTCTATTCCTTTTGTCCTGCTTGACTCATTATCTACTTCTGATAATGATTCCTTTGTCTGAGGCATTAAATGTTCCAGAAAGTTCTCATAGGAAACTGCCAGGTACTGCCATTTTTGTCCTGTTCTGAGTAAGGAATATGGAGGCTGATCCACCGGAATAACTACTTTGTTTGATGCTTTTTTTACCGTTGAGCTTAAAATTTTTGAACTCGTTATTTCTTTTGCTGAGACTTCTTTCTTTGGATTTTCAATATGAAGGTGATGCAATACGCAAGAGGAAACATATTTCAGAATATTTTCTTTATTCTGGTTACAAATATTTTGTTGCTTCACCCTCAAGTTTTTTGAAAAATCCATTTTCTGTCTATTTGATTTTAATGGAATATCAGTTAACTTTGATTGCTGTTTTCCCTTTGGATTTTCATTGAAACTTTCAGAGAGGCTAACATTGTCTTTTCTTGTATTCACTGCCTGTTTCAAATAAAAAGTGTCCCTATTGGGGCAAGATACAGAGTCCGGAATACTTTCAGGAACATGATCTGGATTCACTTGTCCTTTTTGCACTGTAGGCATTTTATGCTGGACCTCTAGATTCGCACAAAGAAATTTCCATCCTTTGGAACCTTGTACGATATCAGTTTCTTTTAATCCTTCTCTTCCCAACAGATATGACATATTTTTTCTGCTAATGCACACATCTCCTTCCTTAGCCACCTTTCCTGTGTTTTCCAAGTGAAGAGGTTCCATAATGGGGCAGGCAATAGACTCCAGGTGTTTCAAGGAAATACCTTCTTGTTTCAGTGATACTTGCTCCTGGCAAGTCTTCTGTTGAGAAGCATCCAGCTCTCTAAGAAATATATTCTGTCTTTTTGAACTTAGTGGACTGTCAATTTTCTTTGATCCTTCTCTCCCCAATGGAATTGAAACTGAATGTTTGGCAGTGTCCACATCTCTTTCCTTTACTCTTTGTACAATGAGGGATTCAAGTCCTATATCTGTTCTAATTCTTTGGATGTCCAACCCACTATAATTGATTTCTCTCTTCTGTGAAGATAGATCAGAATATACTTTTCTCTCCAAATCTACTTTAAATTTGACATGGTCAGGCTCCTTCTGCACTCGTTGGCTAATCACTAAGTGATCGCTATATTGTGGGAGAATGTCTGGTAAAACAATTTGGTGTTTTTCTTTTTGCTCTCTAATATATTGTTTTGGTGTTTTAATAGTCCTTGATATAGCACTCTTATCGGTTGGCAAAGATGACATTTTTCTTTTATTTAGTGATTTCTTCAGCTTTACCTGTGGAGGAATGTGTATCGGCTTTCTTGGTTTGTCTTTCTCCTGTTTTACTTCTATAACCTCTTTAATCTGAGGTGGAACATAGCCAGAATCACAAACAGCATTCGCAACTAAATCTGCTACAGTTTTACCTTGATGGAACTTCTTCTGTTTCTTAATATTACATTTCAGTTCCTTTTTGTGGCTTCGGGTTCCATATCCTGTAATATTAAGCAGCTGGAAAACAAGTGCTTTCTTTGCCTTCATTTTTACTCTTTTGGGATACATGGTGCTTTTCATGGAAGCTGTTTTTCCTTTATCTTTGTGGCTTATACCTTCAGTAGAAGTGAGCCCATCTGTATAAACAGAATCTAGGATAATCCCTGGACCACACAACCTTTGCTTGCCCCTTTTTACGGCCAAGCTCCCATCTAACTCCTTTCCTTCTCTTTGCTTAAATATGTCAACATTCTCTATTGTATTAACAAATGGTACTCCAGCTGGTGAATACTTTAGAACCAGACTGGGATTTGCTGTTGCTTTCATGTCTGCAGCTATGTCAAATTTTTTATCCTTTTGACTTTTTTTTCTCCTCTTCTCCTGCTCCTTAATAAGCAAGAGTAGTCTTTCTGTATTTCTTTGCATGTCATCCACATTGGAAATATATGTTTTGTTTGGGATTTTCTTTACCTGTTGAGCTGAACCCTTTAGATTTATGCCTTTTATTTTCACTTCTTCCATTGGCCTTCTGTTATGAAGTTGATTGAGTATGCAAGAAGAAATGGACTCCAGAATAGTTCCTGTGAAAGACTTCTGTGGCTGTGCCGTTAGCCCTGGAGTAAGTAATTGTTGTTCTTTTGAACCTGATGGGCTATTAGCTACCATCAATCCTTTTTGCCTTTGTGGAATTGATAGTTTTAAATCTTGTTTTGCTATGAATTCTTTTGTCTTTTGTATATGAAGAGGTTCCTTTATGGGAGAAGGAACAGATTCCAGATTGGTCTCAGGAATTATTTCTAGTTTCTGCATCCCTCGCTTCAGGAAAGATTTCTGTTGCAGAGCCTCTTGCTCTTCAACATATCCATCTGTTCCTCTTCTGCTTTTCAGGATATCAAGCTCAGCAAAATCAGTTTCTCCTGTCTGTAAAGTTGGTTCAGAGCATACCTTTCTCTGCAAATCTAATTCGACAGGATGAAGCTTCTTCATTTGTTGTGACCTAATCCTTAATGGCTGAATATATTGTTGGGGTATGCTTTGGTGTTTTTGTTCTTCTCTAATATTTTGTTCCAGTTTTCTAAGGATGCTGGATATATCAATACATCCTGACAACATTTGCATTTCATTTAGTGGTTTCTCCAGCTTTAGCTGTGGAAGAGTGCATACCTTCTCTTTTGGCTTGTCTTTCTCCATTTTTATTCCTACAAACTTTTTAACAACAGAGGTAAGGCATCTAAAGTCATAAATAGCTTTCAAAACCAGATTTACCACATTTTTACTCAGCTGGAATGCCTTCTGCTGCTGAATGTTACCTCTCCATTCTTTTTTATTTCTTCTAGTACCATATCTAAGAAGCTGGGAAACTGAGGTTTTTTTGGCCTTCATTTTTAGCCGTTTGGTATGCATAGCGCTTTCCACATCTGCTGTTTCTGCCTTATCTTTATGTCTTATGATTTTAGGATAAATAAGTGTGTAGGCATAAGGAGAACTCCAGTTAGTTCCTGAGACACATGGCTCTTTCTGTTTCTTTTGTGGGGCAAAAGTCTTGAAATTTGTTATTGTTTTCTGGTTTGCACTTTTAAATTCTTCCTTCTGCTTTTCAATTTGAAGTAGATATGTCTTAGAGAAAAAAACGGACTCTGAACTAAATTCTTCTACATTTATCTTTGTTTCTTGGTCTATTAAATCAACTTCTGTTTTCTGAGGAGTGATGTTCTTGGGGCACACTGTACTGGTTAAAGGTGCTTTGAAAGGCTTTCTCATTCGATCTGCTCCAAACTCAAATCGCTGGATATACTCTGAAGCTGTTCTAAACAAAACCTGTTGTCCATGCTCTTCTTTCTCCCCAATTTTTGCTTTGTTTAGAGAATTTCTCCTTTCAGAAGATTTTTCATATATATCCCAGGTACTGGGTGACTGTCCCATTTTTGTGTGTAGAACAGGCATAGAAGCATGTATAGATTTTAGGTCTGCATTCAATAGAGCTTTATCTCTCTCTGCTTCTCTCTTCTGGGCTTTAAAGTTCTGTTTCTTTTCCTCATTAATGCTTAGAGCAGCATGACCTGCAGTATTAAGTGATTGTGAAACCACTGATTGCTTTGCCTTCAAAGGTATACCTTTTGGACTTGATCTGTCAGATATTTTTAGGCTACCATTCTGTCTTTTAATTTCTTCTGAAGCAGGCAAATCCCTGCCAACAGAATCTAGGACAATCCCTGCCAAGTTGTATGAAGCTTTTTCTTTTAAAACAGACTGGTCAATTTCCTTTTTATCATATTTTTGAGATACAGCATCACCTGTTGTCTCATTTAGTTCTGCAAAAATACCTGATTTCTCCATCCTTGGAAGTCTAACTTTGAGACCTGCTTTCACATTTCCAGTTTTTTCTATTTTTACATGTTTTTCTGAATTCCCTTTATAAATATGACTTTTTGGGAAAAAAGATTCTCCTAAAAGCACACCTTCTGATTTTCCAGGATGAGGTTCCTTGATGAGGTGGCTATTTGCCATGAAGTTTTTAAAATAGAATTGACTACTTTCTGTTAGATGTTCTTGCTTCTCTTCCTCACTTTTTCTATCATGTAGATTTGCTTCCTTTAAACAGCTGGAAGCCCCTCCCTTGTCAATGCAATCAGAATACCTTGCTATCCCTTCGGCTGGTGACTCTACTTGTGTTGGTTGCATATGATTAAAGCCTGATACTCTCATGTCTATCTCTGTTTGGAATATGCTTTGTCTTTTAATGTCAGGGGTATCCTGTGTGAAGTAAATGATATTTGGAAATGTATCAGCCACGTTTTTACCTTGCCACATTGCTTTTAGTTTGGATTTTATATAGTATCCCAGTTTCTTCCTATCTTTTGTTGTAAACTGACTATTAATTTTAAGTATCCGTGAAACTGGTGACTTCTTTTCCTTCACAATTAAACATCTGGGATTCAATATAATTTCCCTTTCTGATAACTGTACTGTGTCCATCTGGCTTTCAGAGTCAGTTAAAACAGGAAGGAAGAAATCTAAAGGGCCTGAAAAAGTTGTGGGTAAGTTTTCTGGTAACTCTGCCTTTTCTTTTGTAATGTGACCATCTGGGTTTTGTTGGAGAAGTCTCTTAGATAGCGTTTTTAAATTGTATTCCAGTTTCTTCCTGTCTTTCGTGGTAAACTGTCTATTGCTTTTAAGTATCTGTGAAATTGGTGACTTCTTTTCCTTCACAGCTAAACATTTGGGATTCAATATAATTTCCCTTTCTGATAACTGTACTGTGTCCATCTGGCTTTCAGAGTCAGAGAAAACAGGCATGAAGGAATCTAGAGGGCCTGAAAAAGTTGTGGCTAAGTTTTGTGGTAACTCTGCCTTTTCCTCTGTAATGTGACCATGGAGATTTTGTTGAAATATTCTGTTAGATAGAGTGCTCCTTGCTGTTACATGGAAAGAGAGTTTATCAATCACTGATTTGGGTGGGGGACTTTTAGCATCCTCAGTGGCACTGAGTAATTCCCCTCCTTTACCTGCGTACCACTGCCTCTCTTTCATCTTGTACTTACAGTGGTGCTGCTTTTTCTTTCTATGGCCTTCTGTAGGATACCTCGTGATATTACGCAACTGCGAAATTGGTAGTTGCTTTGCCTTCAAAGTTACGTGCTTGGGACTCATTATACTTTTCTTGCCTACGAAGTCTGTGTAGCTCTGGCTTCTAGATTCAGATGACACAAGGCTGGAGAAATCTAAAGGTTGTAAGACGGTTCTTATTAAGTCCTTTTGATTCCATGCCTTTTTCTCAGAAATAGAACTATCCCATTTCTTTCCAGGATTTCCATTCCAGGGAGTATCACATGGTATGGAGCCAATCTCTGATTTCCCTGCTTTTGGAAATGAAGTTTTAAAACCTACCATACATTTTATTCCCTCTTGCGTATGAGGACTTTGTTTCACTGTTTCAACTTGAAGAAAATTCGTCTTGTGTCTAGAGACAGGCTCTAAAACAGTTTCTCTAAAGTGTGTTTCTTGCTTCATTTTTTGCACTGTATGACATAAATCCCAAGTCCTTCTGCCTTCTGAACTCTTCAGTTCTTCTGATTTGCAAGGGCCAGGATCTTTCATTTGATGTGCACTGAACCTGAAGTGTTGGCTACACTGTGGAACTGATTCTGATAACATTATTTGGATACTTTTCTCTTCCTTTTCATGTAGTATGTTCATGTTCATTGCATTGCTGGATCTGCTTTGCATATCAGTCAAATTGGCCTTCTGTGCTTCCCCATCATATGATGATTTCTCTAACTCTAGAGGGGTATTACATATTTTTACTCTTGGTATATCCATCTGTGCTTTTGATCTGCTATGCATTTCATTATCTATTTTTATGTCAGTTGAAACTGGTATAAGGGACAAAAATTTGTTAGCAATACGTTTATTTTGTTGCGTGTCTTTTATCATTGATTCTAAATTGTATTCCTGTTTCTTCCTATGGTGTAGATTTACATGCTGCGTGATATTAAGCACCTGTGAACAAATAGTCTTCATTGCCTTCATAGCTACACATTTGGGACCCCTAAGATCTTTCTTTTCTGGAAATTTGAGTACCCTTTTCTGCCTTATGGAATCAGGTAACGCAGACATTGTGCTCATTGTCAGTAAATCTCTTTGCAGCTCTTCATGTTTCTTGGCAATATCACCACCCAGTTTCTGTCTACAGCTTTCATCGTGTGGACCTTCAAATACTGAATTCTCTGACTTAGCAGGTGGGATATTTTGATTGGCTATGCATTTTAACATTTTGTGTGTATTTACATTTTCCTCTACCCCCTCCAGTTGTAAAGAAACTGTACCAGGAACATCCAGCTCCCTCACAGGTTTCCTATCAGATGTAGTACTATATTCTATTTTATCAATTAAAAGGTTGTCAAACATTGCTTTCTCTGATCTTGGACACAAAATCTTTTCACCTATGTCATGTAGTGTGTGTTTTTGTGGCAAGAGGATCTTCTTCAGCTTTTTAGTTTGAAATGCAGTTGGAGGAAGACAATTAGGCTCCAGTGTACTTTCTGAAACCAGTGTTTGTTGCTGTACTTCTTGCTCTGGGATAAGCAAACTTTGATCTTTTCTACCTCCTGTACTGTTCAGGAATTGTAGATCTGCTTCAAATGAAGCTTCTTCACCTTCTCTTTTTCGCTCATGTTGCCATCTAGCTTCTAATGTGTTGCTTGAGATACTCCATTTATTAGAGGGATATGTATACCATCTTTTTCTTTCATCTTGCTTTAGCTGTGTAATATTGCTTGTTTTTCTTAATGGGCTTTTTGCTGCTTTTACATTTTTAAGCATTTTGACGCCAGTTGAAACGGGTGTAGGTGAAAAGGTATTCATGAACATATTTGACATACTTTGACCTATTTCTTTGGCCATGTTTCCTGAAGAGAATTTCTGTTTCTTTCTATGGCTAAGGGCACCACACCTAGTGATACTAATTGTCTCAAAAGTTGATGGTATCTGTGCTTTCCCAGTTACAGACTTAGGGTGTTTTGCTGCATTTCTTTGCCCTTTAAATTCAGATGAAGCAGGTACAGAGAAATCAAAAGACTCTAGGGTTCTTGCCTGTAAATCCTTTTGTAACCTTATCTTTTCCTCTGGAAAAGAACGAACAAATTCCTTTCTAGGGCCTCTTTCAGAAGGGACATCACTCTGTGTTGTAACAACTAAAAATTCACTAATTGATTTCCCTGGTATTGAAGATGAAATCTTTGGACTCCCTGTATCTTTTAAGCATTTTTGTGTTTTTGGTTTTTTTGATAACTTCTCAAATGGAAATGAATTCAAAGTAGAATGAGAAATAGAATTTAATACACTTTGTGCGGCAAGTGTTTGTTGCTGCATTTCCTGAGCTATAGTAAGTGCTTCCAGGATATTTTTGCTTGCTGAATTCTTGAGTTCCAGGTCTGACTTCACAAAGTTAGGCTCCTCTGTTTTATGAGAAGTGAAATTGCAGTGTTGGGAAATTAGTGGGGCTGCTTCTCCACCTTGGTCTTTGACATCATTAGTGTCATTTGATATATTGCCTTTATCACTGGAATCTGCATACCAGGCCCTCTCTTCACGTGCTGATTGCTCTAGCTGTTGCTGTTCATGACTAAATCTTGTTTCCCACAGCATGTCTGTCTCTTTTATTCTGTTATGCACTTTCTCACCAAGGGAAACAGGCATGGGAGAAGAAATGGCAGGCTGAATTCGTTGGACGTCTTGTTCTGTATCAAACAGAATTTTTCTACTTCCTTGGCTTTCTAATTTGTGAAAGTCAACATCCTTCCTTTGACCTGAACAGAATACAAAATGTTGGCTATGCTGTGGAATTACTTTTAATAATGCCTCCTGTTCACTTTCTTCTTCCTCTTCATCTTGAGAATTGGTTTCTTTGATGTCATCATGTGGTGCTATCTCTTGCTTTACTTGTGCAGAACTGACTCTTTTTCTTCTCGGTGTGTCTTTTACTGTTTCTACCTTGCCATACATATTAATGTCAGGTGTAACAGTCATGAAAGAGTATGTTTTATCTGTCACTTTTTTATCTTGATGCACCTCTTTCATTTTGGTTGTCAAGTTACATCTCAATTCTTTTATGTGGTTTGGACTAGCACTACCCTTGATATTGAACATGTATGAAATTGATGGTTTCTTTGCCTTCATAATTCCACATTTGGGATTCACTAAAGTTTTCGTGTCTGAAAATCGTTTAAAGTTTCTCTTCCTTTCAGTTGCAGATAAATCTGGCATGTGGAAATCAAAAGTCACTGTCTCTTTCTTTTCACTACCACCAGTTGCAGATAAATCTGGCATGTGGAAATCAAAAGTCACTGTCTCTTTCTTTTCACTACCACCAGCCTGTTCCTTTTGATAGCTTTCATCAGATGAGATACCACCTTTTCTTGTAGAAAATACAATTTTATCAACATTTGCTTCCCCAGACTTTAGAGGTGAAAACCTAACACAACTCTCTAGCTTTCTGAATTGAAATCGATCTAGTATAGGGCATGAAGTAGACCCCAAAATCATTTGTGTAAAATGTGTTCGTGGTTGTACTTGAATATTTGTACTTTCTGGTTGGTTCAGTTCCTCATCTGATTTGACAAGCTCATGATCTTTCTGGTATGCATTGAGTATGAAACTGTGGCTATTCTCCAGAGCCTGTAAAGCTTCAGGTTCCCCTTCCCACACCTTTCTATATGTCACACTGTTAGCGAAACTATTAATTTCAATAGAATCTGGGCAACATATTTTTCTTCCACTTGGTGATTCCTCATGCATTCGCTGCATATGACCAAATCTTGCTATCTTCTGCGTATCTGTCTCTACATTTAAACTTCTCATTTTGATGTTGGGCAAAATAGGCACCTTGGAGTGAATGATGTCCAAAAGTGCATTTGCTACATATTCCCTTTGCTGTGGATCTTTCATATTTATTTTAATATTGCCTTGCATGCTATGCCTGCCATTACGTATACATGAAACCAATAGCTTTATTTTCCTCATAGTTCTACTTCTGCAACTCGCTAGTGTTTGCTTCCTTGCTAATTTTAATATCTTTTTCTGTCTTTTAGATTTAGAAACAAATGAATTAGAAAATTGCTGGAATGTCACTTGTGAATCTGTTGGTACCTCTGAGTTTTTTTCCACAAAATAAGAATCTAGTTTCCTGTTAGGGTTTCTACCAGATAATAAGCCACACTCTGTCACTATGTTCAAAAGTTCCTCAAGTAATGAGTTTCCTGCTTTAGGAGGTGGAATCTTAGGACCCACAGGGACTTTTATGTCATTTTCTGATTTGTTGGCTTTCTGCAGTTCTTCAGCTTCTATAGGATCCATTTTGAAACTAGCCCCCAAACTAGTTTGTGTAAAACCTGTTTGGCATTGCACATTTTGCCCATTAACAGGTAGCTCCTGTGTTAAACAGTTCAGTGCTGGATCTGATTTGTCAAGGTGGATCTCCTTCATTTGATAGGCATCAGACCATAGGTGCTGGCTATGCTGTGGAGCTGCTTCTAGTGTAGCTTTTTGTTCCTCTTCCTCTCCACCTAGCAAGTTTTCCTCTCCGTCACAGAATGCCCTACTCTTAGCAAAGAAATCAACGTACTTTTTATGTGCTGGTTCTCCTTGCTTTAATTCAGCACAACAGAACTCTTTCTGCAATCTGCTATGTATGGAAGAGTAAAGGCTATTTAGACATTCAGGAACCAATCCTTCGGCTTGGTTTATCTTTTTAACCTTGGTCTGAAAGTCTGATTCCAATGTCCCTCCATGGTCTGTGATACTGAATATTAGTGAGGTTGATGGCTTTATTGCCTTCACATTTCTACATTTGGGCCCCATTATAGTTGCCATTTGTGCAAATGTTACTCTGTTTTTCTTCCTTTTAGAACAAGATAAAATAGGCATGCAGCAATTAAAAATCTCTGGAGAAGTTGCTGGTAAATCTTTTAGTAATTCTGCCTTTTCTTCTGCAAAACAGTCACCCATTTCCCTTGTATCACTTCCATAACTTGGAACACCACTTTCTCTTGTTTGGTTTAAAGGGTCTCCAGTCAGTGATTTTCCTGATATTGGAGACAGCATCTCTGAATCTGCAGTGCCTTTGAAGTCTGTTTGCGATGATATGCTTCTCTTCACATTCTCAACATGAGACGGATCCATTATGGGGGAGTCAATAGACTCCATAATGCTTTCTTTGAGTGGGATTGGTTGATGCATTTCTTTCTCTGTTTTAATCTCCATCACTGGATGTGCATCAAGTCTGTGATTCCAGCTATCCTGAGGGACTGCTTTTGGTGGAGGTTCTTCATCTTGCAATTTAGCTTCTAGTGTGTTTTGGGATTCATTTCCCTTATTAGTGGAATCTAAATACTTTTCTTCCCTTGCAATTTGAGATTCCTCTTGCATTAGCTTGATATGACTTTGATTCTCTGCATTTAATCTGCTGTGCATTTTAGTATTAGGCAAAATAGACATGTGAGGATAAATAACATTTAGAAGCACATCTGACACAATTTTATCTTGCAGTATCTGTGTAATTATGATTTCAAAATTGCCTCTTAATCTTTTTGTATGGCTTGGAGTACCACATATGTGGACAGAAGGTTTCAGTGAGATTGCTGGCTTCTTTACTTTATTAATTACATACTTGATACTGTGCATACTTTTTGTTCCTGACAACTTTTTTTTAATTTTCTGCTTTTTACAATATGATAAAGTACGCATGTGGATATTGAAAGTCCCCAGGGCAACTGCTGGTGAATCTCTTCTTAAGTCTTCCTTTTCTTCTACAACATGACCATCCAGTGTCCTTCTGGGCTTTCCACCAAATGGGACACCATACTCTGTTGTTTCAATTAAAAGTTCACCAACTGGCAAGGTCTCTGGCATTGTAAGTGGATTCTTTGGATCTGCAGCACTTTCTCTGCCTGTAGGTCTATCTGTGCTTTGCTTCACCTTCTCAACTTGAAATGGATCTGACATGGGACATGGACTAGGCCCCAAAATAGTTTGTGCAGAAAGAGTTTTTGTTTGTATCTCTTGCTTTTTATTTGGAGTTTTTCTACTCCCTGAATCGATCTGTTCCATTTTGAATTTCAGATATTTGGGCTTTTGCTTTAGATGTATGCTGAACTTGAAACCTTGTGTCAGCTCTGGAATTGCTTCATGTTCCTCTTGTTTCTCTTTGTCCTCTTCCTCTCTGTCACATTGTTGTGGCTTTTTAAATACAGAGCTTTTCTCAATGTATTTTACATTGCATATTTTCTTTTCATCTAGCAATTTCTCTTGCTTTGATGCTGAATGGCTAAGTCTTATTACTCCTGATGTATCTGTCTTGGCTTTGAATTTGCTGTGCATTTCCGTACCAGGTGGTTCAGAAATGATAACATAAGTGGCATCAGATACTCTTTTATCTTGATGCGTATTTTTTATATTGCTTCTAGTGTTGCATTCGAGTTCCTCAGTTTCATTTAGGTCACTGTACTCTGCAATATTAACTATTAATGATTTTTCCTTCAGATTTACACTTTCTGTACTCACTCGAATTTTTGCGCTGTCTAATTCTTCACTGCTTTTATGCTTTTTGTTTCCTAGGGAAATGAGCGAATGGACATTTGACAACTCCAGAACAATTTCTGAAAAATCTTTTTGTTTCTGTGTATTTTCCTTTGGAAAGTACTTTTGCATTTTTGGTGTACTAGTTGGTAAGTCCTCTCCATTTGAAATTTGAAGATGGGACTTCTCTGTACTTTGTAGATCTTCCTGTATTTTCATTTTTCTGTTTGACTCCATTTTAGGAGATGAAACAAGCTTCTGCATAGGTTCTGATATAGCTTCTTCTAAAGGTGTCTCATGCTTTGTAATATGCAGGTCAAATGTTTTTTTGCTATTTGGGACATGAAATTCTGTAATACCAATTTCTTTTGCTTGTGTAATTGGGTCTTTAAGAGACTCTTCACTCTTCCAGTTTCTGTCCATTAATGAGCAAAGTGCTTTTAGTCGATCAGTGTTGACCACCAAAGACTGTTCTAACTGAGGTAACATTTGGAGTAAAATGTTTTTTATTCCTTTATTTTCTCTTCCATACTGCTTCATGTTTTTAATAATGCCTGAGATTCCTCTCTCCTCAATAGAAGATGCATAATTGATTTTCTCTGTATCCGCTGACTTATTTTGCTTCTGCAGAAAATGTCCACATTGTATTAAACCCGGCATGACTTTCACTAGTTTTTTTCTGGAATATTTTTTAATATAAGAAGGAGCATGCTCAGAAACAGAAATAAGATTCAAAGTTATTTCACGTAATTCTTTCTTCTTGGCATTATTCTTGCATCCCAATTCACTCCTATCTTTTGAAGGGCGACATGCTGTGATTTGAAATATCCGTGAAGTTGGTGTTTTCTTTGCTTTTAGAGATGGAATAATAAGACTGGGTTTGCTTTTACTGTCTGGTGTTTTTCTTCTGTTTTTCTGCCCTTTAATGGTAGGCAAAAGAGGCACCGAGTTATATACAGAATCCTGGCTTAATTCTGATGAAGCAATTTGTTGCTGGCCTTGTGGCTTTAAGCTCTCTAGTTGTGGAACAACTTCAGCAACTAAATTTGGACTTAGATTTAAAACTAGAAATTTACTATTCTTAAAAATAGTATTTTGCCCCTTGACTGAATATTTAATCTTGTTTAAATCTTCACACCAAACAGGATATTGGGCCTCGCCTAACTGTTCATCGGATTCTAGGCCCTTGACTGAATCTTGTGTCATTTTAACAAAGTCTTGGCTCCTGTCCAAATCTTGGGCCTGGAAGGAGTCGTGTGTGCTGCTGATAAATGGTTTCCTCATCAAATCTTGAGGCTGAGCAAAGTAGCTGGCCTTGATATCAGGCTGGCTGTTGATAGATTCTTGCTTGTGAACAAATTTTGGGGCTTGACTAAGAAATTGAGCTTCATAAAAACCTTGATTCTGAATAGCATTTTGTCCTAGAAAAGAATCTTGTGCTTGGGCAGAAATAACCATTCCAATGGAATGTTGATTCTGAATCAAAGACTCTGGGGATCTTAAGCGCAGATCTGTAGTTTCACTCTCTAACTTTGCTTTAGGTTTTGAAGGAATTCGATTTCTCACATTTTCTTCCAGATGTCTAACTTGTTCTCTGGAAAGAAATAAATGAGCAGGAGGGCATGGTGCCACATCCAGATTTTCATTTTCTTCAGTGAATTTAGTTGCTGAAAATTTCAGATCAGGAAAAAACCCTGAATTTTTATTTTTGTTCGTTTTCATTATTGAAAAAAATTTCTTTGAGTAAAATTGCATTGTTTCATTTTCTGGATGTTCTCTATGACTTAGAAAAATTTCTTTTACTTCTGAGTGAAACAATGACAAAGATGAGTTGGTCTCACTTGAAGAAGGCACATGACTTTCACTAAAGTGACTTACTTGATAATCACTTTCACTGGTACGTGCCCATATTATTTCATCTGAAGACAAAATTCTATCTTCAAAGTTACCTTCATTTTCTTTAGCTGTAAGTAATGAAGTAATTCTTCTTTCTGACAAGATGTCAACTCTGAAATATAAGAAAACAGTGTGCAAATGAAGTACCACTTAGTATATATTTCTTATAAGAATTGACTTCTAGATTCAAGGAAAACCAATATAGTGTATGAAAACAGATAAATATAAATTTTTGGAAAACCATTATCCACATTACAAAATAATTTATTACCTAGTTCCTTTCATTTAATAAACCAATCAACTGATAAAATGAAGTAAAATCATTTCTGTATCTCAGAGAAAGACTTTCTACCTCAACCTCTCTAAAAGTCTATTTTTGACAGGAATGGGTCAAAGTTGCATGATAAGATTATACCTTTCTGCAAGGAGTATCAGTTTACTTACATTCTCCATATGAAAGTTTTCATAAGAAGAAAACATTCCTATGGAAATTTAGTGAGTATACAGAAAAATGTCTAATAATATAAACTATAGCTTTCTATAGATAAGTCCACTTTATCTTAACAGCTGGTTGTTTGTGATCAACAGAAAACCCTACATTTTAGGGAAGTGCTCCTCTGGCCAACTTTGGGTTGGCGTAATGATCATGGCTGCGAACTTGCCAACATCTGTTTACCTCAAATGATTAGTCTCAGTCTAAAACGTGCTCAGACCAACTGCATCAGCATCACTTGGTACGATGGTTAATTTTATATGTCAGTTTGGCTGGGCCTTGATTCCCAGATATGTGGTCAAAAATTATTCTGGATGTTTCTCTGAGGGTGTTTTTGGATGAGATTAACATTTAAATCAATGGACTCTGGGAAAAGCAGATCGCTCTTCCTAATGTGAGTGGGCATAAAACAATCAGTAGAAGGCCTGAATAGAACAAAAGACTGATAACCTGACACCCCACCCCACCCCCAGCAAGAGGAAATTCTGCCAGCAGACAGCCTTTGGACTTAAACTACAGATATTTTACTTGCTAGTTGCCATAATTACATGAGCCAATTCTTTAGAATAAATCTCTGTCTCTCTCTCTCTTTCTCTCTCTCTTTCTTATATATATGCATATACATATATATACCTATCCCATTGATTCTGTTTCTATGGAGAACCCTAACTAACATACCTGGAAACTTGTTAGAAATACACATTCTCCGGTCTCACCCTAGCCCTACTGAATCTGAAGCTCTAGGGGTAGGGTCCAGAAATCTGAGTTTTAATAAGCCCTCCAGTTGATTCTGATTCAGGACAAATTTTAAGAGTCACTGTTTTACAGAAGGGCAAGTCTAACATCAAAAGCTGAAATTCATGTAAACTTGGTCAGATAACTCTAGTAGCTATTTGTTTGGGGAACACAGATTATCTCATATTTTACTGGAGTATGACACCTTACTTTTAAATAACTCTGAACCAAAGTAGTAAAGGCAGTATATGAAATTCATCATGACTTACCCAACCATAAAAATTATTTGTGCTAAATGATTACTTACTTATATAGCAAAATCTCATTAATCTGGATTCAGCTAGTTAGGGGTATTTTAACTACATTAATGATTACATTTTTTCATAAATAATGAAAAAATTTTAGGTAAATACTTAAACTATGTTAAATAGCTTTCAAGCTCCCTCAATTTTTAAAGCATTTATTAAACTCCTAACATATAGACTGTGTTATGGGCTGAACTGTATTCCCTCAAAATTCATATGTTGAAGTGTTAATACCCAGTACCTCAGAATTTGACCATATTTGGAGGTAGGGCCTTTAAATAATCAATTAAGATTAAATGAGGTCATATGGGTGGGCCCTAATTCCTATGACTGTATTTGGAGATAAGGTCATCAAAGGGTAATTAAGTTATACTGATGCCTTTAGGGTGGGGCCCTAATCCAATATGACTGGTGCCCTT
Organism: Indri indri; assembly: GCA_004363605.1. Classification (NCBI taxonomy): domain Eukaryota; kingdom Metazoa; phylum Chordata; class Mammalia; order Primates; family Indriidae; genus Indri; species Indri indri. The sequence continues at coordinate 30,363 of RJWJ010003755.1, read as the reverse complement.
ATAAGAAGAGAAAATTTAGACAAAGAGATACAGCGGGCTGTGGTGATGCATGCCTGCCCATAGTCCCAGCTCCTTGAGAGGCTGGGGCAGGAGGATCGCTTGAGCCCAGGAGCTTGAGGCTGCAGTGAGCTATATGACTGCACTACTGCACTCCAGCCAGATGAAAGAGTGAGACCCTGTCTCTCAAAAAATAAAAAATAAATTAAAAAAACAAAAAAGAGACATGAGGGCCAAGCACATACAGAGAAAAGACCATGTGAGGACACAGCAAGAAAGTAGCCATCTGCAAGCCAAGGACAGAGACCTCAGGAGAAACCAAACCTGCTGACACCTTGACCTTGGACTTTTAGCCTCCAGAATCATGAGAAAATAGATTTCTGTTGTGTATGCCACCCAGACGGTGGTATTTTGTTATGGTAGCCCTAGCAATTGCATCCAGGCTGTATACATATCTTTGTTATCTACCCAATAATTCTACTATGTAATCTTTTGTAGCAAGGTCAGTCCTTACAACTAAGACAAAAATATGAGGTTGGAGTAATAATCATGATGACTACTCTCCAACACGTATTCTACCTCAGATTAGGCTCAGGCTATAGTAATCCCATTTCCAAGTGATTAGTTTAGGAATGGGCATGACATAATCCTAACATAATCATTTCCCAAAATGCAGCATAAGATCAGTGTGCTTGGCTCACTGAGACTATGCCTGTCCAGCACGGCTCTCCCTGATTTCATATGTCACCTCCTGACATATAATTTATTATGTTATTGTTTATTATCTGACCCTCCTGTACCCCCAAACATAAAGCAGCAATCTTCGTTTTATTCACTGATGTATCTCAAGGGCCTAGAGCAATGCCTGGCAAAGAGTAGGCCCTCAGTAGGTATCTGCTGAATGGTCATCTCCATCTCTAGGCTTCAGATTGCTAACCCCTGTCTACAACAAGCTGACCCAACCCTTTCCTCGATTTCAGTGAGGAGAAAAAATCCCTTATACACAAGCTATTCACAAACGTCGCTGACTTTAGTGAAGACTTAGAGGCAGAAGTAGGAGAAAGTTGATTACAATGCAAACAGCATTAGGTATGTCTCCCCATTTGTGAAATGTCCTTTGGCCTCTCCCTACCAGGGAATCTTGAATGGCCTCTGAGATTTTAAAAAGAACTCCCCATGCTCCTAGGCTCCCAGGCAAAGACTGAAAGTTCCAGAGCCATGGTAATAAGTACCAGAATTATAGTAGTTCTATAATCATAATAACACATAAATGCCAAATCTGCTTTTAAACTGTTTTATCTATCAATGATAACTCCCTCAAGGAAATGCATTCTGAAATCAAGCAGTCAGTGACAGGTTCAAGGTTTGAAAGTCTGGTAACTGGTGGCAGACTCTGCTATGAACATGCATCTGTGGGTGAGGTTAACTCTAAAACAAACCATTCCCCAAAATCCAATGTAAGGTTGGCAGTTTGCTTGGCTCACTGAGACTGTGCCTGGCCAGCTTGGCTCTGCTGCATGACTTCAGATATTGACCTCTAGTCCCATCCTTCATGCCGTTCAGTCTGAGCCTCACACCATTTCACTTGCACCTCTCTCCCTTCTGCTCCCCTCTGCACACCCAGTCCCACCGTTCTCTTTTCTCTCATCTCATAAGCAAGATAAAATCGACTCTGTCTCTAATGTATTAGAGACTTGAACCATTTTAATGCTGGGCTTCCACCAATATTCAAGGCCTTCTATTTCAAAATAATCTGTTAAGTTGCTGTCCCAAATATAGTTCTGTCCCCTAAAAGAAATTCTGGTGCCAGGATAAACTGTCTCTGCTTTGCTAACACACACCATTTTAACTAATCTTCATGATATCTCTTAGAGGTAATTCTTCTAACCCCTACTTTGAAAATAAGGAAATAGAAGTATAGTGAGTTTAAGTCACTAGCCCAAGGCCATGCCATCAGAAGACAGAACTATGATATGAAGCTAGACCTTTTTTAGTTCAAAATTTGTGTTTTTTCACCATAATATGCTATTGCCATAGGAGTCATACCTCTTCCCTGCTCCTTTTCCCTCAACACCAGCCCCCAATCTCTTCTTCTCAATTGCTTTCCTCTACTGTCCCGTAGAAAGGTGCTACCTAAGGATTAACTCCTGCATAGGCAGGAAAAGAATGATGGGACACAGGGATAAGAAAACTTTGAGGTCTCCTTGATTTTGAAGCTGAAAATCCTTTTCTCCCCATTTCTTCTTTCTTCTCTTGCCTGTCAATCCTCTGGTTTTGAATTACATGTGAACTTTGGATCACCATGCACACCTAACCCCTGCAATATCTTCAATGCTGACTCTTGGACTGGCCAACTGGACTTATTCTGATTGCACTACTGAAGTGCTCTAGCTTGCACTGAGACTCCTATTCCCAACCAGCCCTGACAAGGGTTCTACCTACCTGTATCTCCAGATATTGTTACATCTTCCCAAGACACCCACCTTAGAACTAGAGTTGCTAATACCCAATATGACAATATAGCAACCAGATGAAATGAATTAAAGCCCTTTCACACCTGACAAATGAAAGAAATTAGACTAACCTCAAGTTATCCTCAGATTCATCCTCCACATAGCGACTAGTGATATAACTGAAATACAAAACTGTGCCACTCCTATGCTTAACCACCTTTACTGGTTACTATCTACAGAATTGAATCTAAGCCTCTTAACGTGGTATAGAAAGCCTTCCCTGATCTGACTCCTGCCTGCCTCTTCACATTCATCTCCCACTACTCCCTGACTCAACTTTAACATTCCAGCAACTCTGAAGTAATTGTATTTCTTACACACCCTGCTGCTTCTGATTTCCTTGCCTCTGCTCATGTCCTGGAATGTCTTTCTTACCCTCCTAACCCTGTCTTTTTTAGGCTAATTTTCATTCATTCTTACAATTCAGCTCCAGCATAACCTTCTTCTTGAAGCCATTCCTAACACCTCTAGGTTGGCTTAATTACCTCCTAAATGTTCTCAAATTTCTATCTATCTGTGTCACTATACCACAAGGCAATCATCCTTTGTGTATAAGTCTCCACCACAAGAATATAAGCTTCTTGAGAACAGAGGCTATCGTATTGCTTGTATCCCAGAATCAAACAGTGTCCACTAACATATAGTGGATATCTAATAATTGTTGAATGAATTTCAATTAAAACAATTAAAATACTGATAGCTACAAGAGTAGAGATGACGTCAGTATTTAATCCCTAGCACTGAGGTGTCGTTAGCATGCTGATAAATAAATTCTGATTTTATAGACTCCTTTCGTGTCACTCTTGCAGCTTCTAGCTCAGTGTTTGCTTGGTCCATAGTAGGTGCTAAATAAGTATCTTTTCAACTGAATTATAACAACTGGTGCCACTACTTCTTTGTGTGTATTGGAGAAAGAGAGTAGGAAAACAAGTCACTTACCCTCTCTAAGTTTTATTTTTCTCATCTGTAAAAACATTACTACTTACCTTGAAGGATAATTTCAATAATATATGGAAATCCCTTTACACAGCTTGGAACATAGAAACCATTTAAAATAAATGTTAGATTCTAGCATGATGTTGAATAGCTGTGGTTCTCTGCATATACAGGAAAACTCCTTCTGTAAAATTCAGCAGTAAATACACTTCTGAATAGAACATAACCAACCTATTTTATTTAACATCAAAATATATTACTTACCTTTCTTCTGAAGATGAGTGAAAAACTGACCAATTCTCTGGAGCTAAATGGGAATTATAAAGTCACAGTATCAGTGGGAGAAGTTCAGGCTGAACATGTTTTATATTAAAGTATAAAATTATATAATATTTACCAAATTTCATACTTTTCAGGTAACTGTCTTCATTCTATTTTAAGAGAAAAAGTTAATTGTTAGAGGAGTAATATAAATATCTAAGTTCAAAAATATTACAAATTATTCTTATGTGTGACTTTGAAAAATAGGGGAAGAGGAAATCGATTTGTTCTTACCTCTTGGGCATCTGAACTACCCTTTTCTGGACGTACAGGCTTCTTCTGAAAGGACGCACAAATTTTTACTAGTACTATCTCAAAAATAATTCCTAGGAAAATTATAAAGAGGATTGCTATCCAATCATTTTGAAAAATCCAAGACTGTAGAAGGTCCCATAATGTCAAAAATGTATTATCTTCCAATCCGCCCCTCATCTCTTTTTTAAAAGAATATTGCTTTGACATTTTAATGTAATATTTGAAAGAGACTGGGGTCTCATTTAGAAGTCCTAGACCTCAGATTCCCCAAAACGTAAATTGGTATGGCCATCTTGTAACCATGTGCAACACTATGCAGAAAAAAATTTCCAGTGCTGCCCAGTGTCTTATCAAGTGCAGTAGTGATTGCTGTGGGCCTAAGTAAAGTGAGGTACATGTCATAATGGGTATTTAAGTGAGGTCATATCCAACTTACTTCAGCAACAATGAAAGTTCATTGGTGAGACATGTACAGTGGCCTAAGTAGTTTTTTATTAAAATTCAAACAATTATCCATTAACTGAATAAAAAGCAATATAATTCTATAATCCCTTAGCATAGTTGGATTATAACTGCCCTATAATTAAAAAAATATAGAATAAATTTGAATTGGTAGAAAGCATTTGACATAACCATTTCTATTACCACCAGGACTAGTATGTTTTATGCTTTCTCGTAGTCAGGAAAACTATAGTTCTTTCTTAGAACAAATGTAGGGTTGACAGATTTAGTAAATATAAATATTAGATGCCCAATTTAATTTGAATTTCAGATAAATGAGCCAAATAATTTATTTTTGAAAGTTAGAGGGAGTAAAGTAATTTTTAGTTAAGTATGTCCCATTGTTACCATCTAAGACAAATAACTCGTCTCTTATGGGACTGATTTTTTTCCTAAAAATGTAACACCTCATTTTATATTTCTTTTTGCCAGAGGGGTCAGTTGGCAATACTCCCCTTCAATGATCTATGGAAAAGCAGAAAACTAAAGTTAGTCTTCGGAATGGCCTCCTGGAGAATTTCCTCTTCACCTTGGTTACGGTGATTCCAAGGAGTTATTTGTGATGTTCTTTCAGATGTCACAATTAAGGGTGGGGCATAGGCAGATGTAAGTATAGCACTGCTCATTTTCCCTCAAAGTCCAGAGGCTAGGCCTGGAAGCTGACCAAACAAATACAATTTTTGTCACATGTAGACAGGATAGTCTGGACTAGAAAAATGTAAAAACACTACCTTTGATTTAGAGTATTCTTCCTCGCTGAAAATCACCAACATGAAAAAAAAAAAAAATAGAGTACTCTTCCTTTGAAGATGTAATTAATACTTCCTTTGTCTTTACTTATCCAAGGTGGGTTGAGGAAAGAAGTGTTATTCATCACGCTCAAGTAAACCATTCAGGTCTCTGTCACATCAGCTTAACTGAGTGTAACAACAAAGATTTACTGAGCTCTTACTTCCCCCAAGTATTGGAGATCGTGAGATCAATAACACATTCTAAATGATGGAATTTAGCCTTCAAGTCTACTGGACCCAAGCCTACAGGTATTTATAATCTTTATTTTTTAGGTTTAACTTCTTTATTGTGGCTACTGTCTTGAGCACTGTATGATGTTTAGCAACATCCCTTTTCCTTCTACCTATGGGATACCAGTAGCACCCCTACCCTAGTTGTGACAACCACAAGTTTCCAGACATTGCCAAAAGTCCCTTTGGGGGTAAAATCCGGTCTCCCACCCCACCCCACAACTTGGGAAGCACTGGTCTAGGTATTTATGCCGTTAATTAGGGCCTACCAGAAGAGGCACCAGGATGGTCCTTTGACTATAATCTTAAACTTGAAAGGGCTGAACATTTTCCTGCAAGAATCTATGCAGAGGAGCAGATGGGACCTTTTCCTAAATGTTCATTTCAGCCTTAGACATATCACTTGTATCTTTCTGTAGGAGTTATATGTTCTCCAACTATTGCTAGGTTTACAGTTCTCAAATGGCAAGCCATTGCATCAAGAAGGAATATTAGTTTCTTATAGACACTTTAGGAGAAAAGCAACTTTAAATGATCACCTGCATTATCCCTGTATTTAAAGTAAAATCTTTGGTCATCCATATTATGCCTATAGTTTAATTTTACAAACTCAAATATTCTAACTTCATAGCCTGGTTAGTAACCTTTTAAATCTATTTCACCAAACTTTTATATTATGGTCTGCTTTGTAATAAGTTGTCCTTATTATTTTCCTTTTTCCCATTAGTTTCATCTCTGGCTCACAATATTAATATTCCCCAAATGATTTATAGTTAATATACCAGTGATGATATTTTTTGACAGCTCTGGGTATTTTTTAACTTTTGCTACCAGAATTATTTTAAAATTTCCAATGTTAGCTACTGTTTAATTATACACTATTTTTTGAAATTTCAGTCTTGCTCAAAAAAATGACTTAGTCAAAAAGTATTGTACACTGATAAAGGAATTTGAATTTATAGTTGTATATGATTTTATTCTATATTAGTAATGATTTGGACATTGTTAACTAGTTTTCATTCTTTATGCCATATTTAGAAAATAACAGTAATTAAAATCCATTGACTCCACCAGGGCAGGAGGAATGAGGAGCCTTAAAAGTCTACAAGCTGCTCAGGCTACCTAAGGCTGTCTGAAAGGCCTAATATTGAGAGCAGTAGGGAGGCTAGGGAAAAGATTAATTTCTTACTACAGAAAACCATTCCTTACACAAACTTCTATATAAATTTAACATCAGCCTCATCAAATTTTGTGTACTTCATAGGAAATATAGAAACCGTTTTTAATATATAACTCATTATTATTCAAGATCCAGTTCAGGAGATAACCTGAACTTCCCAAGGCAAAATTAAATGACCCTAATTCTACCTAGATACAAATGTCCCGCTATTTAGCCATTATTTAATTTTCACCTTAATCAGACAGTGTTCTACCCATTGATTTCACACTTTTTTTTTTTTTTCAGGCAGGGTCTCTGTTGCCCAGACTAGAGTGCAGTGGCGTCATCACAGCTCACTGCAACCTTCAACTCCTAGGCTCAAGTGATCCTCTTACCTCAGCCTTCTGTAACTGGGACTACAGGCATGTGCCACCATGCCCAGCTAATCTTTTTTTGCAGATGTGGGGGTCTCGCTGTGTTGCTCAGGGTGATCTCAAACCCCTGGGCTGGAGTGATCCTCCTGCCTCAAAATCCCAAAGTGCAAGGATTACAGATGTGAACCACTGCACCCAGCCTCACACACTGTGTTGTAAACTCCAGGTGTTTACTCATCTTTGCAAACCTAATGAGGTTTGCCTATAACAGGCCTTCAGTGACCACTTCTTGAATGAAAGTTGTTACTTCATTTTAAAAAGTGTTCAGGGTCTCCATATTTGAAATGTGTCTCAGTTCCTATCCCTTAAATGAGATTTATTAAAAGATTAAAACACAAAATGTATACACTCTATAAATCTGACTAGATTTACTACAGTAAAGAAGATTTGTTTTCCTTTTTTAGTGACACTGCTCTGCAAAATTAAGAATAGTTTCTCAGAGGCCGGGAGCGGTGGCTCACGCCTGTAATCCTAGCACTCTGGGAGGCCGAGGCGGGCAGATTGTCCTGAGCTCAGGAGTTCGAGACCAGCCTGAGCAAGAGCAAGACCCCGTCTCTACCAAAAATAGAAAGAAATTAATTGGACAGCTAAAAAAATATATAGAAAAAATTAGCCGGGCATGGTGGCACATGCCTGTAGTCCCAGCTACTCGGGAGGCTGAGACAGTAGGATTGCTCGAACCCAGGAGTTTGAGGTTGCTGTGAGCTAGGCTGACGCCACAGCACTCTAGCCCAGGCAAGAGAGTGAGACTCTGTCTCAAAAAAAAAAAAAAAAAAAGAATAGTTTCTCAGTTGCATATCAGTAAGACAAAAGCACTGTTGTAAAATTCAAATGTTTAATTTTTTTTTCAAAACTTAACTATACTAATGAAAATAAATTATATTTAGACTACCTTCAATATTTTTACATCATCTTTATACAACTGTAACAGTGCTTTCAAAAGACATTTTGTGAAAGACATTAGTTTCACAATCAAAATGTGTTTAAAAATGGGGAACATTAAATTAGTCTGAAATATATCTCATAATGCTGAGGCATATTGTTCTATATCAAATTAACAGTATTTGTATTCAAAATAACATGGCTTTAAACTGATGACAATTATTTCTTGTCCATTTCAGTGATTTCTTGGATCCAAAACAAAATCTGTGTATTTATTTCTTTGAAAACATCATTTGTAGACCGTCCTTTCACTGCCATGGAATGATTTGCCTTTTCAATCCAGTGGATTTTATTGGGAGCTTGCATTTTCTGTGCCACTTTCTCCAACAAATTCTAAAGGATAAAAAGAAGAGGATACTAATGTTCTGTTGGTGTTTAATAAAAGATTCTCTTTCCCCCACTTATTTTGGCATCCACTCACCAAGTATTCATTAAATACTTATTCTACAGACAACATTCTAGGCAACAAAATGTGGAAGGGAACATATACAGAAGTGGCAGACCATTTCTCTCAGATATAGCAATACCACATAACAGATCAAGCATTCATTAGTGACAATAAAAAGTTTTCCAAAAAAAATCTTTTCCCCAAGGAAATTATGTAGGAAATACAAAGTTGTTTCATAATATTGAGCTGGTATTTAGTAATGTATAGACATTGCCAACCCTTTCTCAAGAGTTAATTTTATAACAAATAATCTGACCATTGAAATGGTGAAACAAATGTACAGTCTAGTAATCCCCCAAATCAGAAGATTCAGATATTAATCCTTCATTTTCCAAATAAAGGTTACATTTACAACTTTTTCCAGGAAGATGAATTTTGTCAGTGCGCTTGTATTTTTTAGGTTCTCCAAAGCAACAGGGTAACCAATGCATAAAACTAGCATCAGTCAAACTCACATCTTTTGTAAAAGAGACAGAATGTTGCAGTAATATCTTGTTCCCAAGATAGTACAGTATATTCTGTTACTTGTTTTTCATACTTTCTCTCATTCACACAAACATTGAGTTGTAATTCACCTTTTCACACATTTCATCTGCGGATCCTGACACAAACAGTACAGGATCTTTTATACGAAAGAGATCTTCATCTCTGAGTTTATGCTGCTGCTTTGGATGGTGCAGTGGATAAGAAATACAAATGAGACCTCGAACAAAATCATCAGCATCATCTGGCTCAATATGACACATAACAGAAGCAGCTGCTCTTGAGCCCATTGAACGACCTAAAATCAATTAAAATTAAATTCAGTTTGAAATATAAACCTTCGCATAAAATAGCAGTGATGGTGTGGCAAATTAGATTTCATTTACTGTTCACCCATGAACTCTAAAAGGTGGCAATTAACAAGCTGCAGTACTCATGATGGACACCTATTGCTTTGTGAAGAGCTAAAAACTGATTGATCTTAAGTCAAATTTTTAAAAAAATAGCAATTATTTTTCTGAAGAATACTTAAAAGGGTGAGGATAATCCTTGTCAGGGATTCATCATTTGCAAAAGGGTGATTCGGGGATATAAATAAATAAAAGGAGAGCTTCTCAGATTACTATATATATGAGGTTCAAATTTGCTTTAAATATATATAAAGTACTTTAACATCAAGGAAGTGACTTACCAAAACAAAAAAAATAATTCTTAAATTAGCTTTAGCTTTCTGTTATCAATTTTAATTACCAGTTATCTATTCCTATATTAAAATGGGTAGTTAATAAGCATTGCAACTTACCTCCAAGGAAAACACCTACAAGTTTATATTCTCCTGAGGTCTTTAGGTAATTCTAGAAAAATCAAAAAATGATCAATTCTTCTCCTATAAAATATTCCACTGGAAAGCCAAGATACATTATTTCTCATCACTACTGAAATGTGTGAAAATCTATGCAAAGATAATCACAAAATCTTAAGGGATTCTTCTTGAAACAGGTAAGCACTTCTTTCTTTGTCTGGTCATGCCTTCACTATTAAATCACATGTTGGGTAATACAGGCAAATATGTGAGAAAAAAAATTAATTTACTTTTATAAAAATATTCAAGCACTAAACTACTCTTACAGAACAAGTTATTTTTTTTTTAAAAAAGGGCAGTAAAGGCTTCCAACTAATACCAAATCTGATGATAATGCTAACATCTGATTTAAAGTTCCAAAAACCTTATTAGCAAGCTTGAAAAAATTCAGGTTAAAGGAAATTTCAGAGTTGAGTTTTATCCAGGGATTTTAAGCAATATTTATAAATAATATATACAGAAAACAGTCCCATATTTGTATAGACATAGTATATTCTGGAAATATTCTAGAAATACTCTACAATGCCAGAACTATATTCTAAAGTTATATAATTACAGTGAGAAAATCATATTTTAAGTAGTTTCCTTGGCAATGTCATGGAAGAACATTTATGATGTAAGCATTCATCTCCATGGAAACTGATGGCAAAAAGAGAAATCTGACCACTAACCAGCTTTCATGTACTACTGAGTTTCTAAGAATAAATGTAAAGTTTTTTTAATGAAACCAAATGACTGCTAACAAAATGTCTTAAATTTATTAAGAATTTTAAACAGAATTCTGTTACAAGTAAATACAAAGAAATTTTCTTACCAAAACTGATTTATATGCCTTAATTCTATGTACAATATTAAGGCCTTTACAGGTAAATCTCAGGCAAAAAAACCCATGAGATGCAAGATGGGATGCCAGTGACATCAAATGAGGAAGATTCATATCTCCTGATGCTCCATGTGTAAGGATTATTCCATACATCAAGTTTTTGTTAGGTACCAAACAAACAGCATCTAGTAATTTATTTCCAAAAGGTATTTTTAATTTAACCTGGAATTCAAGAGATCAAAAATTACTTCCTTGCCTATTCAGACAACTGAATAACTATATATATGTTTCCTCTATGAGGCTCATGATTCGAGTCATGGCCTCCAAACAAAAAGTAATTATATTAATAATAGTTAATATTTAATATTTTAAGAAGTGCTTACTGTATATCAAGTACTATTATAAGTGCTTTATATGTATTAAGTCCTTTAACCTTCCTAACAATTCCGAGGCAAGTACTATCATTATCCCCATTTTATAGATAAGGCATAGCAGATTAAGTACATTGCCCAAGGTTATACAGCCACTAGCTAGGATGCAAACTTGGGTAGTCTGCTCCAGAGTCCTCACTTTTAACCACTAATGCTATACTGCCTCTCACAGTGAAAGTGGAAAATAAGATTACTCTGAAGCCATATAACCACAAAAAAAAAAAAAAAAAAGAACCCTGAAGATGCGGAACATATGAAAATATGTATTACCTCTGTATGACTCATTTTCACTGTTGAATAACAAACTTCAAGTGCATTACATCTGAGAAGCAAAGGACATCTCCCTGAAAAGAAGATTCTGTTTTGAAAGGTGAGTTGGTAGACATGGATATGACATAAGAACTATGAATGAACACATTCAGTAGCTGAAATAAACACACTTAGAATTACTTCTCTAAAACTGGTGTCTTTACATGTGTATTAGTTAAATCGAATACTATCTTCAAGGTTTCTATGGGCACTCAGAATTAGTTATAGGGCCAGGTGTGGGGCTGGTAGATGTTATATAAAATAAAGCAAATGTGATATCTTAATATGGAAGCCTTAAGATAATTCATATCAAAGTAGGATGCTGTATCTTGTTATAAATAATCATTTACATATACATAAACACACATTTTTGTAAGAATCATTCTCAACCAACTATCTTCAACTTAATTTCTCAGCATCTTTTTATTAAACCATTTTCTTCATCATAGTTACCAAGTCTTCCTCCTCCTATGTAATGGAAGTATTCATCCACACCCTTTGTTATGTGACTTTGCAGTGCCTCCAGTAGGCAGAGTATACATCTTCACCCTATTGACTTTTGGCTTGGCTGTGTGACTTGCTTTAACCAATGGAATACACAAAGACATTCCAATGTGTGACATCTGAGCTGAGGCACAAGGCAAATTTCCAGAAGCTCTCTTGAACTTTCACCCTCAACCACAAGAAAAACATGCTTCAGGTAGTTTTGCATTTTCAGCCTGGGTCCCAAAATGAAGACGCATGGAGCAGATCTGAATCCAAAACTAAATTCTGGAGTCCAGACTAGTTCAGCCAAGATCTAAATAACAGGTTACCCAAAGATCCATAAGCACAAAATACTGTAAGCCACTGAAATTTTGCGGTTGTTATGTAGCATTTCTTCCTACTGTAAGAGATCTTATATTGTTCAGGATATAATCAACAATTAGGATCTCCATTACCCATTTTTCCCTATTAACATTTGTTTGTTCATTCGTTCAATAGGTAACAATAACATGGTTCAGAGTTCAAAAGGTACTAAGAATACACAGTGAAAAAGTCTCATTCATTCCACTTTTGCCTTGCCATCATTAGATCCCTTCTCCAAAGGTAACCAACACTACCTGCTTCTTTTGTATCTTTCCAGATAATACTGTACTTACATTATTTTCACGTGTGTACGTATAGCTATAAGATAAATTCCTGGGATAGGAATCACTGTCAAGGGTCTATTCATAGTTTTTTTAAAGAATACATTTCTTTTTTTTTTTCACAGACCTTCCTGGGTGAAGAATACATTTTGTTTTTGAATAGGTAATATATGCACATGGTAGAAAATTTTAAAAGAACAAAAAGATAAATAGTGAAATTTCCTCACATTCTCCCCCTCCATCACCACCAAGTTCCTATCCCTTCCCAGAAGCAACCACTGTGACCAGCTTGTTGCATATCTTTCCATATCTGTGTGTGTTTGTAGAATTCTCTTATTTGAACCTGGAGAGTATCAGTCCTGGGGCAAAAGTTCTCGGAGTTGAGTGGGAGAAGGAGGATAAAGGATTTCAGGCTTCAGCGTCCCTTATTTCATAAATGTAGCTATGCTTTGGGTCACCCAGTTCAAAGCTCCTGTTTTATTTTTTCAAGAGAATAAGCCTCTATTTTGTCTTCTAACAGTGAGAAATGGGGAAGGGGATCTAGATATCTAACTGCTTCTCCAATAGATTTCACCTAAGTCATCTTTATTTAAGTTCCACACACTCACCCCCAGCACCACCACCATCTTCATTCCAACGCCCAAAGGTGTCCAGTGCTGCTGGTTTCCATACATTTTGAAGATTCTGTGGTTTATACAGAATTGTTCCACAGCATTCCTCACTTCTGGTTTGGAAGTTAAGGTTTGTTAAGACATGCTTTCCAGAGACCACTATTTATTTGATTGCCAGTGTTCTTTTCTCATCCTCTCCATCATTCAGGGGTGGGGAACCTGCAGCCTCAAGCCCACATGTGGCCCTCCAGATCCCCAAGTGTGGCCCTTCAAGTGAATCCAAACTTCACAGAACAAATCCCTTTATTAAGAGGGGTGCAGCAGAGAAAAATGAACCTTTCTTGCCTCCTTTGATGCTTGTAATAGAACAATCTGTAATTTTAGTGACACTTCAAGAGGGAGTCAAATAAGATGCATGTACTCAAGCACCCTCCTGCTAGAATGCTCTACTATTCTCTAACAACATGGTTTTTGGTGTTTTTTTAAGGAAAACTCTACTCCCCTCCAGACTTCATGACGAACAGTTTGCTCTTCACAACTCGTGCACATGTTCTAGACTACTTCAGAAACACGGAAATTGTCCCATAATATAATCTCAAAATAACATGCTCTAAGACTGTTGGGTTTTCATCTCTGCTCTGGATTCAGACAGGGCAGGGTTTGAAGCCTGGCTCAGCCACAATGCCTTCAACTGCAAATGGAGAAAATAACAACCTTCTAGAGATGTTGTGGCTATTAAACAAGGTATGTGCTGTATTTAATATCATGTCCCTACATCGTGAGCATTCAAAAAATGATTTTTATGACTACCACTTATATTCGGAATGTAATAAGTGATCATACCTCACGCTGAAGGATCAAAATGCCATAATCACTTCAACTTTCAGTTTAAAAACGTTTGTGCATTATCTGTTGTATCTACTGCATGACGTTGGCTGTCACGGGGCAAACAAAAACGTTAAGAGTTCAAGTCTTCTGGGGGTCGGGTCAACAACACACACCAAACAATACAAGGGTAAAAATTCAAAACGCGGTCTCACAGGAGTCTGGGGTTCAACAGCACTTGGGAATTATATTTATTCACTCGACAAATGCGTGTGTGCCGGGGCTGGGCCGTGGGCCATCCCGGGGTCGACCCCTCAAATCTCCGAGGCTGCTTCGCTCCAGTCACCGGGGACTGGCCAGCGTGGTCAATGTTGGCCCGGTTCGGTTCTCCCCGTCCGTACCGACCCCACACTCCGCCCTCCTACTCGGCAAAGCGGACGAAGCCCCCACCAGCTGCTCCCGCGGGCACCGAACTGACACCGAACGCCTCCCGGCTCCGGCCAACAGCCCCTGAGGAGAGACGCCGCGAGCCCCAGACGCCTCAGGCGGGCCAGCCGGGCGCGCTCCCACTCCCCAAGGAAGCCAGCCCTCCCTCCCGGCTCCGGCCAACAGCCCCTGAGGAGAGACGCCGCGAGCCCCAGACGCCTCAGGCGGGCCAGCCGGGCGCGCTCCCACTCCCCAAGGAAGCCAGCCCTCACCTGGCGGAGTCAACCGCCACAGCCACACTTACCGGGGAAGGCGAAAGTGGCCGTGGACACCTAACCGCCCTCACTCCCTTCAGGGTGCAAACTAGCACACTCGAAGCAACCGCCTTACCCGCCCCCGCCAGCGCGGTCCATTACGGCGCATGCGCGCGTTGGCCGAGCCGCGGGGCACGCTAGGAGCGGGAGTTTTTCCGCCCGCCGGCGCCGGGGAGCTGTTGAGCGAGAGCGGCAGATCCCGTGGGAGGGCGAGAGGGCGGGCCGCTGCTGCTCCCCAGTTTGCGGAGCACTGAAAAGCCAACTCTAGTCTCTGTCTCGCCCCAAGCTTGCTCCCCTGGGGAACCTTCCCTATCCCAGCCACTCTATTCTAACGGTCGCTCGGGTCAAAAGACGCGCGATCAACTCTGACTAGTCTTTCTCTTCATACCCTACAACCGATTCGTCAATCCTGTTGGCTCTACTTTTAAATATATGCAGAATCCATCCACTTCTCACACTTCTACCAGACTGGGCCAATCCCCGCCATCATCTGTGCTGGGATTATTGAAAGTCACCTACGTGGCGTCTTCTTACACCCTTCTCCCCAGCTCTCAGCTACGTCAGCGACACAGTAGCCAAGTGGGTCCTGTGGAGATGTAAACCCCTCCACTCAGAACCTTCCACCGGCGGCCCTTCTCGCTCATCCTCGAAGCCAAAGGCCTCTCACTGTCCTACACAGCTGTGTCTGATCCGTCCCCCAGCTTCCCTCTCCATGGGGCTCCTTCCCGGCTCCGTCAGCTCAGGCAGCCTGGCCTCCTTGCTGTCCTCACTCACAGCCCACCAGGCAGGCCCTCGCTACCGGGCCTTTGTCCTGGCTGTTTTCTTTCGGAGAGATCCCAGTCGTCCGCAGCATCTCGTTGGGGTGGTCAGTCACATGTCATCTTCTCAGTGAGGCTTTCCCTAATCACCTCCCCACACTTCCTAGCCTTCTTCCTTGGTCACCTGACACACTGTAGATGTGGCTGTGGCTCCTCTCGGGACTGTTCACTCCCCCATGAAAACAGGGTCGTTTTTGGTGTTTTTGTTTGTTGGTTTTAACCGTAAATCTCCTGTGTATGAATAATGCCTGGCAAATATTTGTTGAATGAATGAACCTTCCCCAAGCCCAGTACGGTTAGTACCTGCCCACTTTTCTGTCAACGGGACATATAAGGAAATAAAATTCCAGACAACCACTTATACCCTGTCATTCATCACAAGTGTTTCTTCAAATTACGAAGTTTTAACTAACACTTCTTTAATGGTCTCATTTTCTAGCTATGCTTCTCAAAGCTTTATGACATAAAATTCACTCATTTGAAGTGTACAATTCAGAGATTTCCAGTAATTTTACAACCATTTATAACCATCACCATAATCTAATTTAATAACATTTCAATTTTTTCCCAGAAAGAAACCTGTGCCCATTTTGCAGTCACTCCCTATTCCTACCCTACCACTAACATACTTTTCTGTCTGTGCAGATTTGCCTTTTCTGGACATTTCATATAAATGGAGTCATGCAAAACAGGGTCTTTTGTGTCTGGATTCTTGCACTTAGAATAATGTTTTCAAGGTTCATCCATGCTGTGGCAAGCATCAGTACTTTGTTCCTTCTCATAATTCATGTCTTGTTATTTCTGAATAGTATTCAGCAACTTTGTGTATCTGTTCACCAGCTGGTGGATATTTGGATTGTTTCAACTTTTTGGCTATTATGAATAATATTGCTACACCATTCAGAGAGACAATGTGACAACAAAACAAGGGAGATTTGAAGATGCCAAGCTGCTGGCTGGAAGGATGCAGGGACTGGGACCAACACAAGAAATGTAAGGAATGCAGTTCTAGAAGCCAAAAAAGGCAAGGAAAAGTTTTCTCCTCTCAGAGATTCCAGGAGAACCAGCCTTGCCAAAACCTTGACATTTGCCCAGTGAAACTGATTTCAGGTTCTGAACTCCAGAAGTGTAAAAGAATACATTCATATTGTTTTTGACCACTCCGTTTGTGGTAGTCTGTCACAGCTACAATAGGAAACTAATACAAAAGCTTTACTTAGGGATCACAATTTGAATTTCATATGTTTCACATGTAATTAAATACTGTTCTTCTTTTGATTTTTTTCCAACCACTTCTTAGTTTGCAGGCTGTACAAATACTGGTGGTGGCCCAGATTTGGCCTGTGGGCTGTAGTTGGAAATATCCTAAATTAAATATTAGCACAATTAATTCAGCTATGTATTAAAGTAATAATATATAATGACCATGGAGTTTTTATGTTTCACAAGTAGAATGCTGTTAATGTAATCCATTATGGATTAATGCAGCAAAACCAAAAAAAAAAAAATAAAACATGAACATTTCAATACATGCCTAAAAAACATTTAATGAAATATAATGCCCTTCCTATTAAAAAGCCTTAATAAGTTAGTATTAAACTAAAAATTTAATGTTTTAATAGTGATTGTTTATCATAAACTATCGCAAACATTTTACTTAACAGTAAAAAATCTGGAGCATCCTTGATTACCCAATCTAAAGTAGCCAGCACTATCCAACCCAGTTTCTTTCTATAATACCCTGTTTTTATTTATCACAATCCATAATTATCTCATTTCTTTATTTTTTACTTCTTTATTTTCATTCTTTTTCCAGAACAGATGGCAACTGTTCACTGCTGTATCCCTAGAGCTTAGTACAATGTCTGGCATATCAGGTACTCAATAAATATTTGTTGAATGAATTCCCATTTGTGATGGTTAATTTTACATGTCAAGTTGGCTTGTCCATGGTCCCTAGATATGTGGTCAAAAATTATTCTGCATGTTTCTGTGAGGGTGTCTTTGGATGATGAGATTAATGTTGAAATTGGTGAACTTTGAATGAAGCAGATTACCTTCCATAATGTGAGTGAGCCTTACCCAATCAGTTGAAAAACTGAATAGAACACTGTAAGCAAAGTCAAAGGACCAAGAAGATTGGGAGCCAACATTCATAACAAACATAATAGCAAAAGATTGATGTTCGTAATACATAAAAAGTTGAAACAGATCAGTAGGAAAAATTTTTTAAATTAAAAATTTGATAAAATTACTAAAAAGTCAAAGAAAATACTAAAAATATTTAATTTCCTAAGTAATCAGAAAAATGTTTAAAAAATAATTTTTAACTCAAATTGACAAAAGTGAAAAAGATGACTAATGCCCAGTATTGTTGAATATATAGGAAAATGGCATTTTAATACTCTATTAATAGGAGCATAATTTGTATAGTCTGTTCCCATTTTGCTTGATCTATAGAAATTTAAGTTACTTATAACCTTTTGTTCAGTAATTTCACTTTGAGAAAGCTACCTCATAGTATTACCAGCAGGCAGCCTTCTTTTTGAAAAAGCTGAAAATTAGAAACAATTCTTCCCACATAGTAGAAAGGATGGAGAGGGTATAGTATTATGATTTGGGTCAATGATGGACCTCTCCTCCAAGTTTATGTATCCAAGAAATTGTCTGGACATCTACGTGTTAACAGTGATTTTATTGAGAAGAGCGTAAGGACTGGAAAAAGTTGATACTTTTTTTTATTATCATGAGCATGTATTACTTTTATCATTTATTTAAAATAAACTATTATTTTTTATTGTTTTATTTGCAATAATTACAAAAGTATGTACAGCAACGGAAAGTATGTATACTCTTCACTCAGCTTCCCCCAGTGGTAGCAATCTTGCTTAACTGTAGCATAATATCAAAACCAAAAGCTTGGTGGAGGGGCAAGGGCAACATATGTAACCTAAATATCTGTACCCCCATAA
The DNA here is from genome assembly GCA_004363605.1 of Indri indri. Classification (NCBI taxonomy): domain Eukaryota; kingdom Metazoa; phylum Chordata; class Mammalia; order Primates; family Indriidae; genus Indri; species Indri indri. The sequence continues at coordinate 11,831 of RJWJ010003755.1, read as the reverse complement.
TATGCTGAAATAAAAAAAAAAAAAACCAAAAGCTTGACAGTCGTGCAATTCAGTTCACACAGCTTACTCAGATTTCATCACAAATGCACTCATTTGTGTGTGTATGTGTGTGTGTGTGTGTGCACGCACATAGCTCTATGCAGTTTTATCACATGTGTGTACATTTGTGTAACCACTACCACAATCAAGATACAGGAGTTCCTAGCACTCTGGGAGGCCCAGGTGGAAGGATTGCTTGAGGTCAGGAGCTCAAGACCAGCTGGAGCAAGAGTTAGACCCCATTTCTACTAAAAAAGAAAATAGAAAAAATTAGCCAGGAGGGGTGGTGCACACCTGTAGTCCCAAATACTTGGGAGGCTGAGACAGGAGGATTGCTTGAGCCCAGGAGTTTGAGGTTGTAGTGAGCTATGATGATGCCACTGCACTCTAGCTGGGGTGACAGAGTGAGACTCTGTCTCAAAAAAAAAAAAAAAAAAAAAAAGATATAGGAGTAAGCCATCACCACAAGTATCCCTCAGGCTACTCCTTTACAGCCATGACTACCCCCTTCCCTCCCCAAAATATTTTTAAATTTTTAAAATTTTATTTATTTATTTTAGAGACAAAGTCTCTGTCACCCAGGCTGCAGTGCAGTGGTGCAATCATAGCTCACTGCAGCCTGGAACTCCTGGGCTCAAGCAATCCTCCCTCCTCAGCCTCCCAAAGTGCTAGGATCATAGGCATGAGCTGCTGCGTCCAGCCCAAAAAATTTTTTTAAAGAAAATGTAATGTAACAATGATGTATTGTTGAGTGAAAAATTAATTTGCAGAAAAAATTTTTTGGAGAGACAAAAATTTATATACATTTATATTAGCATATGAAGCTTTTGGTTCATTTTCTCATACTTTGATTCAAATGTTCAAACTGAAAGTCTGGTTCTTTAAACCAGACTTTGAAAGCTACTCACAGAAGAGATGCCAAGTTAATCATCCATCAACAGATCACACATTCCATGCTTAACACTGAAATCTTAACTCTCTCCACATAGACTTAAACAAAAGATTTATAAGACAAGCAAAGATATATTATGAATTCCATCTTGTTAGCACCTATTTTTCACTTATTTTTACCACAAGAGGTGGTGTTCCTTAGAGGAATTCCTGCTATGCTAATGTGTCACTTGAGGTCCAGGAACACATGGCCATTTGTGGCAGTGCCACTGTGGTAGATTAAAATGGACTCCTTCTCAGGATGAAGAAAAAAAAGAGTTGTATAATGAGAAACATATGTTCCAGAAACTTCTAGAGTTGCTATAATTTGGAAACAATTCCTAAGGCTTTATCAGTCACAAAGTGAAAGAAATAATAATTCTTTGGCCACTTCAGCTGCTGAAGTTTATACTATTAGAACAATGCAGAGATAGCCTTTTTGCTGATTAAAAATATGTATTATGTCTTGCCTTTTGTCACCGATCTTGTGGAATTGACCTTTGGATATAGTGCATGCTAGAGTTCCAACTGCTTTTCTTCCACATATAGTTACCAAATTGTACCAGCTTCATTCACTGAAATGTGCAATCTTTCTCCAACATCTGCTGTTCTCTATCACAGATTGAATTTCCACATATACATGGGTCTGGTTATGCATCACTATTCTGGTACTGTTCTATTTTTCTATCTCTACACCAATATCACATAGTCTTAAATACTAAGCTTTATAAAAAGTCTTGCTACATAGTGGGGAAAGTCTTCACAATTCATCCTTTCTCAAGAGTGATTTTTCTTAGACTTTACAGGTCCATAATTTTTTAGAAAATGTTTTTGAAGTTCCACAACAAAAAAGTGGCAGGGCCTATTTTGGTTAGGACTACATTGACTCTACATAGCATGTGAGAGAGAATTGACAACTTTAACTGTTGTTTTTGCCAATCTATGGACATATAATATCTTTTAATTTAATTTTTTTAAAGTTTCACAATTTTCTGTGTATAGGTCTTATCCATTTCAGTTAGATTTAGTTCCTCAAATAAGTACTTCATAATTTTCAAAGCTATTGTAAGTGCTATCTCATGCATTTTTATTTCATTTTCTGTTATCAGCTGGTACATTCAAATGCAATTGAATTTTATATGCTGGTTTTGCATCTAGCACATGCTAAATTTTCTTATTAATTCCAACAATTTATCTGTAAATATATTTGGATTTTCTGTGTACTGAAGCATAGCATCTGCTTTGAATGACAATTTTATTCATTATTTTTCAATCCTTATACCCTCTATTTCTTTTTCTAGACTTATTGTGCTAGCTTAGACCTCCAGCACTGTGTTGAATAATAGTGCGCAATGGTGGGAATCCTTATGTTGTTCCTAATATCAAAGGGAATTTTTTAGAACATGTACTGGGTTGAAGAGTGGCCCCAAAAAGGAATATCCAAGTCCTAACCTACTACCTGTGAAATGTGACCTTATTTAGAAATAGAGTCTTTGCAAATATAATTAAAATTCTTGAGATGAGATCATCCTGGATTTAGGATGGGCCCTAAATCCAATGATGAGTATCTTTATAAGAGACAGAAAAGGAGAAAACACAGAGATACACAGAGGGGAAGACCATGTGATGACAGAGGCAGAGATTGGAGTGATGCATCTAGAAGCCAAGGAACTCTAAGAACTGCCAGAATCCACCAGAAGCTGTAAAAGAGGCGTGGAACAGATACTCCCCCAGAGCCTCCGGGAGGAACCAACACTGCTGATACCTTGATTTCACATTTCTGGCCTCCAGAACTGTGAGAGAATAAATTTCTGTTGTTTTAAGTCACCAACAGAAATTAAATTGTAGTGATTTGCTGAGACAGTTCTGGGAAACTCACATAGAAGATAACATAGAAGAGTGGCTTAGTGACTTCGGGATAAGGAAAGATAGCTTAAATAAGACTCAAAAAGCACTGGCCATAAAAAAAAGATTGATATATCCTCTACATTAAAATCATGATTTTTGAGCATTAAAAGACACTGAAATGACAGTCTAAGACACGTCATAAAGTAGCATATACGACCAACAAAGTAATAGCTCCAAAATACACTTCTACGAATCCACGAGGAAGTTAAACAACTTAGTAGGAAAATGAGCCAAAAACAAAAAAAAAGGAATAAAAATTTAAAAATTCTACAGGGTATGCAACATAAATGGCTCACAACCACATGAAAAGATGGTCAGCCTCATTAGTAATCAGAGAAATGAAAATTAAAACATAATGAGTTACCTTGTCTGATTGGTCTTGAAAAAAAACAAACAAGAAAACATAATGAGTTACCATTTCATACCAATTGGATTGTCAAAAAATGTAAAGGACTTGATAGTATCAAACGTTATTAATAGCAAGGAAGTAAAGCAACTGAAAATCCTGTATAGCCCTGGAGCATAAATTGGGGCATGCAATTTGGAGTCATTTGACATTATCTGGTAAAATTGCAGATGTACGTTCTTTATAACCCAGTAACACTATGTCTAAGAGAATGTGGCCAAGAAACATGAATAAGAATGCTCACAGTAGCACTGACTGACATTCCCCCAAAACAGGAACAACCCAAACGCCCATCTACAAAGGAATGGTAAGATAAAGTGATCATATTCATATGATGAAATATTCTCTACGTATAAAAATGAATGAACTGCCACTATGTTCATTAATAGGCAAGTGACAAAAATATGTTTGGTATGATTTCATTTATACCAATTTTAAAATAGGCATGATTAAACTGTGTCCCTTAGGAAAGTATATGTAAGTGGTGAAACTATTGAAAAAGCAAAGAAAAGATTGTTACAGCCATCATGATAGTGGTCATGGGGAGGGGGGAATGTGATAGGGTGAGGTACTTTTTAAGGTGCCAGCAATGTTCTACGCCTGAACTCAAATGGTAACGTCAAATAAAAACCAGAGCTGGACAATAGTTAAAGCAGTAAAAACAGATGGTATTCGTGACTATTGCAATAGGTGAAAAAAAACGCAGTATAGAATCAGGCTCAATTCCGGATACAGCATGGAAAAGTGGGCATTTACAGCCAAGGAGCATGGTAAGGGTCAGTGGATGGAAAATTACTAAGAGGAAATAGCAGGGGTAATGGAAATTCTGGTTCTATAGGCCTAAAGGATTTTTGCTAATAACAGGCCAGCATAATCAGACATCTGGGCCATGGTGGAAGAAGAGGAACCTGATTAGATATGGAGAGTGATCAGATAAGGTTGGGGGATTTTGATAAACTAACTTAGCAGGGTTCTTCTTGCTAAACCTGGATTTTACAAGGCAATGCACAAATAGGCCTAGGAGGATTCAGGAGCCTGAGCAAAGTTTGGTCAAGCAAAGAATTTTTGTCAGTAGTTACGTGGATTTTTTAATAATTATTTTTAAACTGCAGATATGTATTTATGTTCTTCTGTATGTATATTTCATAATTTAAAACATTTATAAGATTATTTAACTGGAAGATAGATGGGAGAATATTAGCTTAGGGAATTTGTAGAAAATCATATGTGACTCAGTGTTAGGATTTCTTGTTCCTTTTTAATTCTTTTAGCTGCATTTCAAAGTGATTTTCATTCATTCATTCAGTCATCCATTCAATATTTATTCAGCCTTTCTAGTTGCAGGCACCCTATTAGACTCTACAACTACCCAGAAGAAAAGCATGGTGCCTGCAGTCAAGGTGCTTAAAATCTGGTAAGAGTGAGCGAGAGAGAGAGAGAACCAAATGGATAATTAGCACATAGTGTGGTGAATACAATGATGTAAGTGTGCAGAGGAGAAGATTCAGAGGTGAATCTAGATTCCTGAAATGAGTATCAAAGGATGTGTGAGCTGGGTGAAGGAGAATCCTGGCATTCCAGACCCAGGGAAAGGCAGGTACCAGGAAGGTAAGGAAACAGGTACTGACAGAACTGGGAGAGGATTGGTGTTGCTAGACTACACATTAGAAAGTGCTGACACGTTTGACTAAAGATGCAGGCAGAGGCCAGATAATGATAGGCTTCGTATGATGTATTAGTAAGCTCGGCTGTGAGTGGCTGAGTATCAACAATAATAGTGGCTTTAAAGGAGACAGGGGTCTATTGTTCTGTCACATAAAACAAGTCTGGGCAGGGGTCTGGGCTGCTGTGAGTCAAGGACCCAGATTCCCTTTCTTTTTACTGCTCTGTGGTCCAAACACACTTACAAAGTAGCGTAACATAGGCCTTTAAAATAAAGGTGGTTTTATTATAAAATTTTAAAAACGTGCTTTTAAAGGACAGTCATGAGAATACTGCATAATAGGTAGAAGAAACATATCTTCATAATCCAAATAATCACACGGCAGGTTTTATATTGTCGCCGGAATGAATACTTAAAAAACATTCTTCTTTTCAGTTAAGAAGAGTCTTCAGAGCACCATTATTTGAGTGGAAGGTATTTTGCATATCAAAGTTCATCTTTGGTCTACAATGAAGAAGCAAAATATTTAGAGCCGCCAAGAAATCTCACATGAGTAAAGAAGACTACCATTAGTCTATTAATTATTTTTCCCTAATGATGAGAGAGGGGAAAAAAGCCAAGTTACTGCTACAGGCTTTTAGGGCCTAGGACTATTTCTAGAGGATCGGACTCATCCATACGGGTAAAATGACGTTGTGTTTCACAGGCTACTGATCGGGAACCCAAACATCCATGTGTCTTTATTATGGTAAAGACCTTGTGTTATGAACAGTATCAGTAAAAGCCTAGAATGGACAACAAGTAAGAAATAAACAAAGCTATCATTCTAGCCCCTAACTTCTACTAATCAGTAGAAGATAGTGATTTGGTACCTCCTCTAAAACACTTAAAGACAAAAAATTAAATAGGGGTATAGAAAGGAAGCTGCTCAGTCTCACTTGGAGACAAAGTGAGAAGTGTTTTGGTACCAAATCACAAACGTGGTGAGGGGGTACCTTTTGATTTGGCAATTCTTGTTTTGTCACTGGATTTAACTGATTTTATGGCCACAGCACAAACAGGGGTTAGCACTGATGAGGTACCACTTCTGAGAGCCAGATAGTGGTAAAGCAGTTCTCCAAAAAAACAACACAACCAAAATTTTGATTTGTAGCATATGCTATTTGCTGTGGTGTAAATATTTCCACTAGGCTGATGCCAAGCTACCAGAAATTGATCTAGTGTGCAAAATTCCTGAATACTTAACAATGGGTGAGCTCCTATGAACTGGTTCTGTCATACCGCTGGGGCCAATCTCACCTTATTCTTTTTAAACCCCCTTGCGAGGTAGATATCATAATTGCCAAATCTGCCTTCTCATCTTTGATTGCTATACCACAATCGAGTTCATCCATTCAGAAACATAATGATGATGCTTAAAATAATGTATTTTATATACACATACACACACATATACATACTGCGGTTTATACAATTCATATTCCTTCAAACAAAAAATAACAATAATCAAAAAGACAGTTCCCCATCACACGATGTCTTTATATAAAAATATACACACAATCTGAGGATGAGATACTGGTTTTTGCTTTGCTATAATCCAGCTAGAAGATTCTGCACTAAATTCTTCTTTGGGCTCAGTTTTGTTAACCATAAAATGAAGGCATTTACTAGATGAACTCCAAGGTCCTTTTTACCTTACAAGTCCAGACATGAATCTGACTTTTATAAATGAAATCCTTATGTAGTAGTATCAACAGAGACTATTTTTAAATGAATAATTTGATAACACAAATAATCATGGTTATACATTTTTTTTTCTTCTTTAAATTGGGATGATGAACTTTGCCAAACCTATCTCATGAGATTAGGGCATCAGATGATACACGTGAAAGTACTTTTCAAATTGTAATTGTCTATTCAAATACCGTGTGATCTGAATTCTCACATTAAAAAAGGCTTCCCTCAAGGCTGGGTGTGTTGTACACACCTGTAGGCCCAGGTACTTGGGAGGCTGAGGCAGGAGGATGGCTTGAGCCCAGGAGTTTGAGGTTGTAGTGAGCTATGATGATGCCACTGCACTCTAACCCAGACAACAGAGCGAGATATCTGAAAAAGGAAAAAAAAAAAAAGGCTTCCCTCAACTGTGCCAGGGAGCTACTATGTCTTCTCACTTAACTGCATGTTAGCATCCTTTCCTGTGCATTTTTATCATCTACTATATTTGTCTCTCTAGTAGACTAAATCGCTTAGAGGCCTCAGGAGGCACTCAAATATTTGTTGCCTGACTGAATGACTGAAGGAATGAATGCAAATTTAGATCAGTGTTAGTTCTTACTCTGACACTAGCCAGAAGGTCAGTTCTGGTTACCTTTTTCCTATGGCATGTGCAAGGAAAGAGGTCGTCCTCAGTTTGTGGTTCTACCCTTTTCATACCCTCTCGGATTTGGGGCTCACTCACTTGTAAATTGGCATATTCCTGTTCAAACAACAATACAAAAGCTTTCCTTACACAACAATTTTAAGTACATTCACCAAATGAGACATGCTGGAATTTACAAAGACTATGATCTGTTTAATTCACATGTGATCTGCAAAGTCCTCCATACACACCCACCTTAAACATGCAACAACAGAGCTTCTGAGATGTGACTATCCTTTGAACACTGACTGCCTATTCCTAACAGACCTCTCATTATTCTACCCTAAATTTATATGGCCTCTTTTTTTTTTTTTTAAACCACCTTCTGCCTTATAGTAAAAACAATTTTGCACGCAATCTTCTCTAGACTGAGAATTTGAAGATGGGGACTCTTTTTGCTTTCCTCATTGTGGCTTTCATGACCACAGTCATCATATTCATTAACTATGTGCTTACTCTGGCTGGGGCAGTGTGCTAACTACTTATGCTAAATATTAGCTGAATGAATGAACAGTACTCTGTGGATCTTTAGAAATCCAGAGAGTAAATCCCACTAATTCACTCATTTCACATGGTTCCCCCTCTGCATCCCTTCATCAAGGGAAGGTTACAAAATGGGGAGGGCCAGTACAGATCAGTAACAGACCAAATTAGCTCTAGAGCAGAGCCTCAGAGATGGGCTCAATATCTGTAATTGTGAGTTAAAAAATCTTAATCTAGATCTAGTACTATTATTAGCAAATAACTACTGCATTTTTTTTAAAAGCTTTTTACATGGTTAGATATGCTTTGATTACTACCCCTAAATGCTTGGGCCCATGGAAATAATTTCCAACAGAAGTCATGGCTCACGTGGGGAAAGGACAAGAGGCCTAAAGACACCTTGCGCTGTTCACACAAGGAAACGGTAAGGCAGTAGCAACAGAAAAAAGAGAAAATATTAAATACAAATCCATATATAATAACTTTGTAGGATCAGAGGCCAATTTCCTAATCACATACCACATAGTCCTAATATTAATACTTTTCACTTGAGTGTAATATTCTCTATTAGTTAATCTTTGGTTTTCAACTATTTTTTTATTATTGCTTAATACTTATCCCTGATTTTCAACCACAGAGGAACATATATCTCCTTATCTTAATATATTTTAGGAATTAAGTGAAATATTACTTGTTCTTAACATGTCTAGTTACAAGCTATATGACTATTTTCTTGGAAAATACTGACCTGGAAAAGTTTGAAATAATAACAGAATATGTCATCACCCATGAGATTATTTCTTGCAAATTCTTGTCCTGCTTTTGCTATCTTTTTTGCCTATGGGAACAAAAAAGATGCTTCAGTGAAACATATTTTTCCCCCAAGCAGACATACACAACTGATCTTGAGAGTACCTATACAGTGGGACAATAGTGGGAAACATATCTTTGGGGGTAGTCTTATGGGGTAAAAGGAACATTTAACAGAGTATATTTGCTCAAATCAAGGGAGGTTTTTAATTATGGGTATATACGGTCATACAAAGTGGAATAATGGACATTGGAAGTTAAGAGGGGGGAAGAGCAGGAGGGAGGTGAGGGATCAAAAATGATCTATCGGGTACAATGTACACTATTCGAACAACGGGTACACTGAAAGCCCTGATTTAACTATACAATTCATCCATGTAACAAAAAACACTTGTATCCCTAAATCTACTGAAATTGAAAAAGAATTTTCAAAAAAGGGAGGTTTTTAAGTTTGAAAGTTTGAGAAGTCATATTGAGCCTACTAGAATTAAGCCTACTAGAATTAAGCCTCTCTTGGAGAGGTAACAATGACTTTATAAAGTAAATGCAAGATGAAGCTTAATGCCTTGCCTTCACAATTTTCAGCAGACAATTAAGTTCAAGCTTATTTCATGCAATCCCTCACTTTAATCAACAGCATAGTTAGTGACTCCTCCTGCCAGACTGGCCATCTTAATTTTCATACTGCTAGTAGAGGCAGTGCTTGCAGCTCAAATCAGCGGGACTGACAGAAAAGGTGTTATCAAGGCCAAGGTTTGGCTTTTTGTTTCACATGCAGAGTGGACAGTTATTCCAAGACATGATGCTGGCCAGGCGCGGTGGCTGATGCCTGTAATCCTAGCACTCTGGGAGGCTGAGGCAGGAGGATCACTTGAGGTCAAGAGTTCAAGACCAGCCTGAGCAAGAGTGAGACACTGTCTTTAAAACAAAACAAAACAAAAGACATAGTGCCTGCTGTGTTCATCCAAGGGAAACTTCTATGCTATCCATGGGCAGGCAGCTTCCCATTTATAGGTAAAAGTCTATATCTCAGCATACTGGACACTCCTGGTACAAGACATTTCAAATGGACCTGTGACATCAGGGTATAGTGGAAGGAAGCCTTGGGGGGAGACTGACCTTACCTCTTCATCGTGATCTTTTGCCCATTTAAGTTTCTCTAGCAGATCACTCAGGTTGCTTTTAACTGGAATGTAGTGTTTCCAGGGCTGCAGCTCATTGTAAAAGTGTTCGTAGTAGATGGAGTCCTGCTTCAGCACAACACTGTCGCCAACCAGTAGATATGGCAGGCGATAAGCTGCCACGGTACCATCGATATTTATTTGATACTTATGCTGCGAAACAGTGGTAAAGTGTAAGAACTTCCAGTCAGTTTCCTTTTTTCCACTCTCTTTATGCTTCTCTCCATCCACACATAAACTCTTGCCATCCTCAGATACCAGATGGCCAGATTTTGCCCTTTGCCTTTGCCATTTAGTTAGTGCTATTAAATAACAGGTTGACCTAGAGCTATATGCTCATATTGATGGGCTCCTATAATAAATTTCACAAAGGGGGCAATACATCTAATGTCGAAGCAGACAATAAAATAACAAAACTGTCGTTCTAATGCTACAATATAAGGAAAGATGAATTTATCTGTGACTTTGTAATTCCTCTAGTGCTTTATTGATGGCACACGTGCACCTGACAGCACACTCTGAGGCACGTTAATAGTGTTTTCTAAACACCAGATGGCCACACATATGTCTTAAGGAAATTAGCAAGCTCTGGGGCAAGAACATCTTATGAATAAAAATATTCATAGGACTGTGGTAATCAATAGCTTTTCGTTGTAGAAACTTCAACAGGTAAGAATAAAGCCAAGGCAAGATGTAACACCCTTCCTTCTGAGCAAGGATGGCTAGTATCTGCTCTCTTTGGTTATAATAATTTCTTTCAAAAATCTTTGAGATATGCATATGGAGAAAACACTGACAACTCATAGCATTCTTTAGGTCTACCTACCTCCACATAACCCACCAGAAGAAAACCTGGCCATCTACAGGGCAGAGAGAGCTCGCTAATCACTTGCCTTCCACATACGAAGGACCTTTTGCCCACCTTTCTCTCTACCACATGGGACTTCAGGAACCACCCAGTGGTCTAAAGAGCAAGGCACTGCCCACTGACTTAAAAAGGGAGATGTCAGAAGAAGGATTACTCCCTGGGAAACATGAGCAATGCACATTCTAGACATAGAAAGTGATCCCTAACCCCCTGAATTCCCAGGCAGAACATTTGGATGGGTTTCAAGTCATTCCCCACCAGAAGACCTGATAAGAAACCACTGGTTTATAGCTTCTATAGTCTGTTGTGATAACATGGCTCTGGAGAAAAATATTTATAAAATGACTTAAATGTACTTATTAATAAAAAAGGATTTGGAGCTGATGTGCTTATCTTGACAGTTAACTGGAAAAAAAAAAAAATCATAGCTCTACCCAGGCTCCAAGCTCCCTCAGAGCATATTTCATGTCAGGGCTGGGGAGTGAGTACAGCTCAGGTCACCAAGCTAGTTCCCAGGACCCCTGTGCCTTGATACTCACTAAGTTTTGTGCTTACTGCTCCCATCCCCTGGAATTTACAGGCCTCAATTTCCCTTCCTCAAAGTACTATTTACACATAAATTAGAAAAACAAAAAGGATTGGCCACTGATGATATCATACCTTGAAGAAATCAAAAAATGAAATGTGTTTCACAATGGGACCATACAGGCTTTCATCATGTTTAAAGAAGAAAAAGTTGGTGAAAGCAGCATCTATGAGTTCTGGGTGTTTTCTACTGAGTTTGACCAGCTCAAGTCTCTCTTTGCGGCTGTCTCGCCCTCTCCAGACAGCTGTGGAGTTTTTGCTTTCCCAGGGAGGACCCGTGTTAGCTTGCACAGACATCATATCCAGACTTACTCTAGAAGACAGAAATTGCAACAGATTTTCCTCCCAAACCGTCATGTCACAAAAGTGGTTGGAAAAGAACTCACCAAAGGAAAAAAACCAAGGCTCTGGGTCAATCCTGACCCATCTCTCACCGGCCCATGGTTTCTAGAACAGAGTCAGTCAAGTCATAGGTAGGCATCACGATATCCTTAGAATCTGTAGAGCCACACCAGGAAAAGATTGGATGGATATTAGCA